>PVHP010001969.1:0-99051 GCA_004024765.1 Zapus hudsonius | reverse complement strand
TGTGTGTGTGTGTGTGTGTGTGTGTGTGTGTGTGTGTGTGTGTGTGTGTGTGTGTGTGTGTACGTGTACGTGTACTTGTGTTTGGATTGGGTTTAATTTAGCACGCATGAGTGCAGGCTATTCATTGTTCTAGTCATGACTGGTTTTTGTTGTTGTTGTTGTTTTGTTTTCATATATACACACTTACTTTAAAGAAAGAGACACAGACAGAAAAATGCCAGAGAGAGTGAGTTTGGGCACACTATGGCCTCCTGCAACTAAAAATGAATTCCAAATACATGTGCATCTTTGTACATTAGGCTTTATGCGGGTACTAGGGAAATGAACCAGGACAGGCAGGCTTTTCAAGGAAGTACATTTAACTGCTGAGCTATCTCCCAGCTCCTATTTTTTCTCAAAAAAAAAAAAAAAAAGATAATCACATTTCCATGTCCCTATATAAAGTTGTGCTTCCTTCTTTTTGATGGCTAGTTAGTATCCATTGTTTGGATTTTTTATATACACCCAATGCTTTAGGTGTAAACATTTTGGGTTTTTTTCCTGGTTTTTACTTTGACAAAAAGTGGGGAAGATTTTTTTCTGTCCATGTGAATATCTCTGTAAAATAGATTTCCAGAGGTGGAACTACCTGAGCAGGAGTATCCAACTACTTTACAGTGGTAAACATTTCAGTTTGCCCACAAAAAAATATTGTTCTGTAACTCTGCAGATGCTAACTAGTATTCCTGCCTATGTTTACTATCTGACCAGAGTAGAGGATGGAAATCAAAATGAATATTTAAATTTTTGAATATTTAAATTTTTAATAAATTGTTAAGCTTTTTAAAAATCATTTGTTTCATAATGTAACTCATTATGGACAATAAATATATATTAAAAAAAAAGAATGGAAGACAAAAAAAAATCATTTGTTTCAAATTTGCCCATACCATTAGGATTGTGAACCTATGAATCAGAATAAAATCATTTAAAGAATTTTGTCATTAAATATTCATTAAATCATAACATTTTATAGAGACTTCAACATAATTATTTGATTAGTTCTTACCGATTCAGAGTGGAAATCACCCTGATATTGGAATTTAATAATGATATTTTATTATTATATTATTGTTATATTATTATTTTCCTCTACAATTTGCTTCCCTTTGTCTTCATATCTAGGTCAAAAATATCCCATGTATTTTTCTGTTTAAAAAATGTCTAGGCTCAGCCGGGCGTGGTGGCACACGCCTTTAATCCCAGCACTCAGGAGGCAGAGGTAGGAGGATCACCATGAGTTCAAGGCCAGCCTGAGACTACAGAGTGAATTCAAGGTCAGCCTGGACTAGAGCGAGACCCAACCTCGAAAACCCAAAAAAAAAAAAAAAAAAAAAAAATAATAATTAAAATAAATAAATAAATAAAAATGCCTAGGCTCAAATGAGACCCTATCTCGAAAAAATCATCTAGAAAAATCTAATAGCTCTTACCAATACAAGCAGAAGGGGGCTGGCAAGTTGGCTCAGCAGTAAAAGGTGCTTGCTTGCAAAGCCTGGTGGCCTGGGATCAGTTCCCTAGTTTCCATGTAAAGCCAGATGCACAAAAATAGCACTTGTGTCTGAAGTTTCTTTTCAGGGGCAAGAAGCCCTGGTGTACCCATACTCACTATCTCTGTCTGCCTCTCTCTCAAATAAATAAATAAATAAAATACTTTTAAACAACAACAACAACAAAAAAAAAACGAAGCAGATAACAACGTTGTTTATCACAATGGAGGTAATTAGGATACCACACTTCACTCTAGAGGGTCCCAGACTTTTCTGCACATTAGAATCACCTGTAGAGCTTTTCGCCTCTCCGTGCTTAGGCTTTACCATGCACAATTAAATTCAGACGTGCAGTGGGAAGCAGGCATCAGTGCTCTTTAGTCCCCAGGTGTTTTAAGTGCATAAATGTTGAGAACCAATTAAGAATTGAAATGCCTGAGCTGGGCGTGGTGGCGCACGCCTTTAATCCCAGCACTCGGGAGGCAGAAGTAGGAGGATTGCCGTGAGTTCGAGGCCACCCTGAGACTACAGAGGGAATTCCAGGTCAGCCTGGACTAGAGTGAGACCCTACCTCGGGGGAAAAAAAAAAAAAAAAAAAAAAAAAGAATTGAAATGCCTGTCCTGGAATGACTCAGTAATCAAATATATTTCGGGGTAACCAAACAACCCTAGCTATTGCTATTTGAAATAGTCCATAAAAATTCCTGTTTATAAGTGTTGAATGAGCAGTAAAATTAGAAAAATCACAAATTTTCAACCCTAATGAAATAATTCATTCAACCAGAAACTATCAATGAATGCTTAAATCTGCAGATTCTCAATTCTGCCTATACATTTCAATCACTGAAAGAGTGGTTTTTTTTTTGTGTGTGGAGGTTTCTATTTTTGTTTTTATCCAGTTTTCAGGCTACAACTTAGCCTGACTAAACTGAAATGTATAGGTGGGAACTCAGGCAACAGTTGCTTTTAAATTACACACACCCTTCAACCCATCTGATTGCAGAGTACAAACAAAGTTGAGAACCTACATCAAGAGGAATACTGAAGATGAACTTGACAGTGGAGGTGTCACTTAGCAAGCCTGGTAGTTTTGAACTGGTGGGGTGTGAACTACACAGAGCACCATCCCTAAAACTTCTTCTGACCTAAAAGTGTTTAGCTCTTCTGCTTACAATATTAATTTAGAGGTATATGTAAATCACACCATGAAAAAACCATCAGACAAACTCAGAATATGAAGCAGCCTACAAATTTCCCTGTCTTAAGAAACTTAGTTTTGCTCATAGTCTGAGCACCCTATTTCAGCCTGGCCTACTGTAAGATTATTAAACAAATATTTCTGAAATATCAGGTAAATTTGAATATGAACTCATGACATTATGAAATAACTTTGGTTTTTACAGTTTTTATCTTATAGAGGTACATATAGACGTAGTTAGAGTTGAATTGTTCTGCTATGAGAAGCACTTAAATTCTGTAACAAGAAAAGGAAAGTGGAGAAGTGGAATGTAGATGTTATGGCAAGATATTGATAACTGCTAAAGTCTGAGAGATGGCTAACACTTTCACATCTACAATGTGAAAACTTTAAACAATTGAAGTATGAATTCTTTGAACAAACCATTAGAATTGAAATACTGCAGTGAAAGTGGTCTATCAGATTGGCGTGTGTGAAAGTCAGCAGAGGGCTGACCTTACTCTGAAATGGGTGACATGGTTTTTTTAACAAGTAGATATTATAAAATTGTGACTTCCATATATTATTCTGAAATGAACTTTTATTAAGCAAAATCACTTGTACTGTAATATTCTTGTGTCCACAGATTCAGCCAATTGCAAAAAGAAAATATTTTTTAGCAAAAAGTTCTGATACTAATGTGTATTTTAGGCCTTTGATGGTTGTGTATGTATATTCAACATGTTTAGACTGTTTTCTTATCATTGGTCTCTAAATAATAAAAAATAATGATTTACATGGCATTTACATTGTATTAGTTATCATAAGTAATCTAAAACATACAAAGTATGAGACGGCATGTGGAGATGCAAATGCTGCATCATTTATGCAATGGTCTGAAGCATCTATAGGGTTTTACACCTCAGCACACCGTCATTTCCCCTTGGATCCTCTATACCAAGAGAACTAAATAGCAGTGGCAACCAGCTTGTCTACTTTAGACCAATGAATCTCACTGTGTTTGCACATGTGCCAACATCACATAGGAATATTAGAATTTTGTTCCAGCAGACATGCATCTGATTGTTACTAAGCCACTTATGTATGATAGATGCACACACACTAGCGGCATAAACGGTACTTTATGCGAAAATTAGATATCTAGCTTATCCTTCCACATTTTATGTTTGATACAATCTTGTCAAATAAATATTTAAATTTCCTCATACTTTTAGAGATAAGTGAAATGTTCTATTAACTATCTAAAATTCAGTAGAAATTATCAAGTCTGAAAACTTCTTTTTCCTTTACCACCACCTCAGTATAGAGTATTAGCTCCTCAGTTTAGTGTCACTTAGGGACACTAGACAGACTGCCATTGGTAAGTCTACATTTTGTTCTTATGCCTCAGTCCAACTTTGTTTTATCTTTATAAAGTTTATCCATAAGGATAATCAGAAGAGTATTAAAAAGCTTTATTCCAAACTAACCATTTATTTCCTTTGATAGGGAATATCACCCTTTATAGGTTATGTGGAGTGGTTTATTTGTTTGAGATAGAATCTTATGTAGCCCAGGCTGGTCTTGAACTGTCTATGTAGCTGAGAATGACCTTGAATTCCTGATCCTCCTGCCTTGATGTACCACCAAGCCTAGCTAATTTTGCTTTTAAACAAAAGAAATTTTCAGTATCTTGTATGTCTCATCATCAAATATTCCCCTCTCTATACTTCATAACTTTTTTGTTCTTCAAAAGAAAGAAAAATCTGTCTGTGAAAATATTTTATCATAATTTTTGACCAGTAGCAGAACCTGTTTCCCCATAGATAAAACTTTTTACATTACAATGAATCTCTTTTGGGAGCAATTGCCAGGATGGTATCTAGCTTCAGCCAGGCCTCAAACTAGTGATCCTCTTGCTCAGCTCCCAAAGTGCTGGAATGACATGTATGCTTTATCTTTTCCTAGCTCTTTTCATTCTCTTTTTTTTTTTTCTATTTATAGGAATCAAGAGCCCTATTATTAGCCATTAAACTTGATGTTGGATAATTTATGTGTCTGGTCTATTTCTTTTCACCTTTATATATTATAACTTGGGTTTTTTTGTAGTTTTTATATACAGTTATAAATTATAAAATTGTATGGCAAGTATGATACCTCTATTTTAATTAGTACATTCATTTTAATAGAGTCACTTAGGGAATTTACTACTCTGTTTTTTTTTTCTGAAATTTTTAATGGTTTCATGTTCCTGAATAGAAATCTTAAATTTTAGAATATTTATCAATAATACATCTTCCTAGTAATGTATACAAACTGAAAGAACTATCAGAGTTGTCATTGTAGAAATCAAGGCATTATTGTTCCAGCTTGATGGTTTTGTTTCCCAAGGTTTTCCACATACTATTATGAGTATTTAAATATTCTTTGACCTTGACAACCAGACTAGACACAATTTCAGTAACTATAATCTTCAGCCCTTTCTCTTACCTTTACTTTCATTAAAAGTCCAACTTTTAAAGATATATAACTATCTATAGATAAACATATATCATATATATATATTTGTCTCAAGAAACTCTCAAGTATCCGTAATGTTCTTAAAATATCAGTTAGCACCCCTCTCTCCTATTCACCAAAGAGCATTTCTGTGTTTCACGTTTCCACCACTCTGTTGGACTTAAGAACAGTTTCCAGATGGCTTCCGTCCCTTTGTAACCATATTACTAGCTGTAGACACACATCTCACATATCACAGAGTACTGAAGAGAAGAAGCCATCTTGATGCCAGGCCCAAGGTCCCCTTTCAGAGTTTGTCCTGGAGCTTTATCTCTGAGCCTCAGGAGGCCCGGGGAAAGCATTCCTTGGGAAGCTGAGGTAAGCTGTCACTCTAGTAAGTGAGGGCTTTGTGGTCAAGCAGGAAGTTTCCTTGAAATGTTTCTCGCCTGGGCATGACAGCCCAACTTTATTTCATAGACCAGAGAGTCATAAAGAACTGTCAAAGAGACTATTCTCTGCCTTAACACTATGTGCTGTTACTGTCCCAAGAGCTCAGCCAAGACCCACACCTCACTGTCTTTACAGAAGGGCTAATCCTAAACTCAGAACAGGCATAAGCAGGGAGAACCCAGCATGAGGTTACTGCATGCTGGACTGTGAAAGACTAGTTACAGGGTTGTCTATACTAAAAATCTCCTTACTGATCTCCAGGTCCCTGTTTCCATGGTGATTTACACAGTACAGACCGCCCTGGTTTCATACAAGATAGCAGCATGACACACAGTTTAATGAAGCACAACCATCTTAATAACTTCAGATTCTTTAGTGAAGACATTGCTCTAAATCTATTTTTATGCACAGTTGTATGTTGGAAATGTACCTCACAGGCAGGATGAATGGTCCTTGTACTTCATCATTTACTATGCACAGATTTCCATAGCCCTACAGCAGTATTGCCCCGACCCACCAGTATTTTTCACAGATGAAACTTCTCTTTCTAATTAATCATGTTGGAAAGCATTAGAGGATTCAGATGAAATAGAAAGGCAAGAAAGGACCGTGCTTGAAATAATCTCCCAGTCTCCCACACAGATGGAGGTTTCATTGTATCTCGGGAAATGTTCTTTAAGCACTGTTTTTTTAAATAGACGTTTTCTTAAAAGATGCTAATTGATGTTTGAAAATGCCCCATAGTATATTTTTGGTATTTGAGAAAACATCTTTGTGATTTTTCTTAAAGTAGCATGTTCTTCAGTATCCAAAATAATGAAGTAGTATTACATGCATTTTTTTCGCTTTTTATGTATTAAATATCTTTTGGTTTCTTGTTTTGACAAAACAAAAGCACAATATGCCAACAACTTAGCTGTACATCATGGTTTTAGTCATGGAATAATAGTTAATCTAACACTTAATGTATCTGCCTTCTCTGATGAACTTCCATTCCACAGAACAGGTACTTAAAACATATCTTGAAGTAGGATTGCATAAGTCATAATAACTGATTAGTAAAACCCTTAACTGTCTATAATCACCAGGTAATTAGGAAATGGGGCCTGTTTAAGATACAGTGGCTGCATGTACATACATTTACGCATGTGAATTAATAAGTATTCAAAGAAACAAAGTAAATTACTAGTAAAACTATTTTGAAAACCATATTCTTTTAATGATTCAGAAGTTTTCAGACCTTATTGTCTTAACAGACATTCATTATTGTTGGGCTTTGCAAAAACAGAAAAATGAGTCTTAGGAGATGCTCAGGGTTAACGTGCTTGCTGCTTAAGCATGAAAGTGGGCTATTTTTCCCGGAACCCACCAAAAAAGGGTGTGGACACACAGGTCTATAACACTCAGCCTTCAGGGCTAGTAGAGACCAGAGAACTCAAGAGTTGTTGACAGAATGGCAGCTCTAGGTTGAGAGAGAGCGAAATCTCAAGGAAATATACAGATGAGGAGATCATCCAATCTCTGGCCTCTGGGATGCAAACATTTACATATGGGCAAAAACAAAAATAGAAAATTGGCTAAAGTTCTCATATATAGTACAAAGGATGGTTGAATTATAGTTCATATTAAATCTTATTAACTTGGTACAACTCTATCTTGTCTGTTTACAGATAGGGTACAAGATAGGGTACAAAACCTTCTTTTCTAAACCCAGTTAACTTAGATCTTCACATTGAATTCTGACTGTGTAGGAATATGGTCTTTCAGTGATCTAATCAGCTCGTCAGTGTCCTCTTCTTATTCTGGTTCCCGTGTCATTGCATTTAAGAATATTTGAAACAATGTCAAATGATAACACTTCAGAGGTACATAACTATATTGCTTTTAGGGCAATATTCTTTGTTTGGGTAATTTTAAAGGATTTGTATTTATGTTTACTTTTTAGATTCCAATTCTGATTTTTAAAATTCTTGTGACCAGTATGAAATAAATTTAAAAAAAAAAAAAAACTCATTCTTTGGGTTGTAGAGATTGCTTAGTGGTTAAGGTGTTTACTTGCAAACCCATAACAGCCTGGTTTTGATTCCCCAGTACCCACGTAAAACCAGATGCTCTAAGTGGCACATGCATCTTCAGTTTGTTTGCAGTAACTAGAGGCCTTGGCATGTCTAACCCTCCCATTTCTATCTATTTGGAAATGAATAAATAAAAATATTTTAAACCTCATTCTTTGTACTTACACTATTTATTTTTAAACTCTCTTGAAGAGGACTTTGAGTGCACTTTTTTGTCACATGGTTTTGAGAAAATATCCCATTGGTTGAAAAAGTACAATTGTTCAGATATAAGTATCTCTCCTTTCTGTATAGTAACTGGGTAGCATATATACACTTCAAGTGTTTTTGGGTTTTCATGTGATTCATATTTTCTCTTTCTGGCACTGCTTGTTTTCTGGTACTTCTAACCCCAACCTCTTGATGTATTGGCATTCCAGACTTTATTTGTATTAAAACTAACACTAGTGCAAGGGTTGTATGTAGCCCCACTAGTCCTTGGCTAGCATATGAGGAAGTCCTAAGTTCATTCCCCACTACCCCATAAAAACAAAGCAAAGCAGTATTTGAGAGACATTTTCTTTTGAAGACAGGGCATGTTTCCATGTTTGTGAAGTCCTAGGCTGTTACACTCTCCACCAGTAACTTATTCCTGCTTCCTTTTGCTTTTCCATTGTTCTCTTCCTGGATGCAAGGATCCTCGAAGCTTCTCTTCAGCTCCCGCAGCCATTCCAGTGCCCATAACTCTTCTGGCCTAGCACATGCTATGTATGTTACCTGATCCTTAACAAAACTCCTTCAAGAATTGCTGTAAAAGAACATGTAGATCTTGGGAAACTCATGATAGATTTACAGATGAAGCAGATCACTTTCCAGTATCAGCAGCCAGGGGGTAACTCAGATCTTATTTCAGCCTGTGTCAGAGAAGCCACACACAAACTGAAGTCTCTATTAAGATTCCATACTTGAGAATTCAAAGCTGTCACAGAACTCCTCCACATAGAAGAGTACTGTCAAATGATGCAAGGAGACAGGTTGTTAAAAACCATGTGAATAATGTCAGCATCTCTTGCCACAGGCTAGGAAACAAAACTTTAGAATTTGACAACAAGTTCCAGGCTTATAATGCAGTGGGATCCCCCAGCTCACTTTTTAACCACATATTCTTCTAAACCAGGCTGACCAGCACTGCTAAAAAGTTCTACTTTGCTGTACATAGGCAATTTTTCTTGTGTGAAATACAGCACTGTAGCTATAGTACTATGTGGCTATAGTAGCACAATACTATGTATGACTCAGTATCCAATAAAGGAAAGCTGCTGCTACTACTACTGGGAATATGTGTTCAGCGACTGTTACACAAGGATCTACTGAGTTCAGTGCCCCATCCTAGACAAACTATGCCTTCCTCAAGTTTATATTCCTATAGCCTGGGATAATGGTACATGTTATACTAAAATGAATAGTTGTCTTCTTATGATAAGCAGATGCTGCTTACCTCTAGAAAATTCTTCCCACATCCATTTTCCTCAGACACACCCCTTTTCTTGTGGCTGCAGTCCTAGACTGTGGCATGAAGAGAGCCGTAGGAAAGAAAGAAAGCCAAATAACATTGAAACCCTTAGCGTTGTATTTTGAATGTGACTCAGAATTAGCTAAAGTTTGGGATATAAAATTAAAGTAGCATTCCTGAAAAAGTCTCTTAGTCCTAGTATCATTCAATGTGAGTCAAGGTAGAGCTATAGGGAGAACATTCAGAACATGAGGAAAGGTATTCGAGTGTAGCTGGGAAAAGTCAGCATGAACTGTGCCACCTTAATTTAGAGCCTCAAAGCAGATGTTGGAATGGAGAAGCAGATAAATTGGTTTGGCTGTTGATGCTTTTCAAGTTCAAGATAGCAAATGGCATCATTGAAAATAAAACAAGATAATGGAAGGGACAGGTTTGGCTTAAGGAAACTACGATCATGTTTTACTGTGTTCATCTGGAAAAGACAAAGGGATAAATAAGTAGATAGGAAGGAAGTTCATGTTCTTTACAACCCTGGAAACTTTGATTGGGGGCACCTGTTTTGCCCTCAGATTTCATCAGTAAGCTCAGCATCATCAATAGTATATGTTTTCATCTTAACCATTTGGAATCTAGGGAACTTATTTTTATCCTAATACTTGGCCATCATTCTTATTCTGTCTCTTAATGATGCTGAGAGACAAGTTTTCCAAAGGGAAACAAGATGAGTTTTCAGATTTGGACTTAATACAATGAGTAGGTTAATTTGAGGCTTATGATCAGAAGAAATAGCATTTATAAAATTCAGCAAATAAAGTAATCTAGGGAAAACTTATGTAGATAAGTATTAAAGTAGCTGTGTTATTTAAGGTAAAAATGCAACCTTGTATGTACTATCATCAGATGATGCTGACAATTATGTGAACTTTATTTGACAAAAGTATTGTATAATGCTGTTATTAGATTTAACTGTCAATTTATCTTCTTACAGATGTGCCAAATGCTGGTGTAAGCAAACCCAGAGTTTCTGACGCTGTCCATCCCAACAACTATCTCATCAGGACAGAGCCAGAACAAGGAGCCCTGTATTCACCAGAACAGACATCTCTCCATGAAAGTGAGGGTCTGTTGTATTAGATTTTCACTATTAGATTTCCTTATAATATTTTGAATTAGAAAGTGAACATCAGAAGTACTTACTAAAGATCTATTCCCTGCTTCTTTCATTCTTGCAGGATCTTTAGGTAACTCAAGAAGTTCAACACAAATGAATTCTTATTCTGACAGTGGATACCAGGAAGCAGGGAGTTTCCACAACAACCAGAACGTGAACAAGACAGATAATAGACAACAGCATTCATTCATAGGATCAACAAATAACCATTTGGTGAGGAATTCAAGAGCTGAAGGGCAAACACTGGTTCAGGTAAGCCAGATACTGTGAGAGCATTATAAAGGAATATCTTCTTAGTTGGATAACTGCTATAAATGTTCCTTATTAAAACTAAAGCCACTATGTACAAATTTGAATCTGTTAAGTATCAAAAATCATATTATAAGAAATAGTTGTAAAGAAATTTGAAGCATAAAGCCTAAAATTTTGTTTGTTTTGATTAATTCACTTCTATTAATGAATTTTGATAAAATCCTAGACACAGTAAAATAACTCTTCTGGAAACCAGTTAGACATGAGACTGGAGGGTATGTAAGAGAACTGCATCGATTGTTGTAGTTCCTGAGGGGTTTTGAATTCCTAAAAATCCTGGAGCCAACTGAGCAGAAGAAGGAGTGAGCAGATTGTAAGAGGCATGGTGGGGGAGAATATCCAGAGACATGGCCCCCCTCAGCAAGAACACATAAGGGGGGGCATGGAACCAGGCTACCTCTTGAGCTATTCATAACCTCCTACCCCATGGAATGATCCAGTATGCCCACCAAGGAGGGCCCCCAGTGGGTTGGGGATAGGGAGGAGGGAAATGGGGTATACCATCATAAGATTTGCTCTTAAAATGTCCCTATTATCGATAATAAAGATATTAAAAAAAATACTGGAGCCAAAATGTGCTCTGGAGGACAGAGCCCCATTGCCACCCTTTCAGAGGATGGGATTTGTCCATTCTAACCAAAAGTTTTACCTTCATCAATAAAACTGGTCACCAAAAGCCTTTCTTTTCTTTTACTAAAATATCAATACCCTTACAGAGAATGCTGTGTACTAATAGCCAGTGAGACTAGCTGTCTGTCCAAGTACTGCAGAAATGCCTCTATCACTGAAAAGTAGTATAACAATTAAAAACATGAGGCAGATACCATGCTCCTCATAATGCAGTCCAGGAAGCCCTGTCGTACCCACAGCAGAGGGCATTTTTGCTCATTGATTTTGGAAAAATATTAAACCCACAATTTTTAAGCTCAAAGGGGAAATCTAAATCTTATCCTTTTAGCCACCTCCTTCAGGCTGCACTCCCAGTCCTGAAGTTATTGTGTACTCCTTTTTAGTGGGAGGGGCTTTGGTGGAAAAGGGTGAGGAGCTACAGCATTTCTATATTTCTATACCAGCAGGTCTCAAGCGTCACTGTTATACAATAATTGCCTTAACTATAGAAAGGCCTTTCCCTTAGTGGTAATCATTGCCATTTAAAAAAAATAATCTTACATTAAGTTGATTTTGTTCCTAAAGCTAAAGCAAGTATGTCTCCATGACTTAATTTGCTTGGAGTTGAACATCATCATTTCCATCTAGGCTGCATGCACTAATTTTTAAGCCCTGTCTTAGTGCCTTATTGTTTATTTACCACTCCCTTCCCTCCATATATCGCCTCATATCCACCATCACCATCACCAAAATCATTGATCTGAGCACACCTGAGGTCTCAATGCAGCCAGGTTGCTTGTGACACCTGCAGTCAAAGCAGACATTTTGTGACATGTAAGGCTGCACAAAGTCCACCTCTCATTCCTACCTTATTACTATAACTAACAGTGAGTGCAGCTGGATGCCAGCTGGCCTCTAGCAAGCACTCAGAAGATATCTGAGCAGGGCCTGTCATCTGGACCCCTAAGGTCTGCATGTCTCAGCCTGCCTTCCTCTTTCCCATGCCTGTTCCCCTCAGCCACTTCTCCACTCCAACTTCTTCATTGTTGCCCACCATCAAGAAAGGTATCTGATACCCGTGTTTGTAGAAGAAGCCTGTGGATTCATAGAATATTCCATAGTAGAAATGTTCGTTTCCCTTTCTGGTCTTTTCCAGATGGCTTAGGTTTAAAAAAAAAATCCAACAGAATTAAACATTCCTTCTTCTCAACAGATTTCAGGGTACCTTTCTTGTATCTCTAAATCCTCCAGCTGAAGTTAAAGCTCACTCATCAGAGGAGATCCTAAGAAAGTCGAGCTAAAGGAATAACCCGATTTATGTGGCCATCTTGCTCCTTGAACTGATAGAGAAGAGAGCTGGACTCAGGCTCTGTTGACTCACATGTACTCCATACTAAAGAATACTTGCCTCTCCTTAATGGAGTCGACCCAAAAAGACTGGCAATTTACCAATACTGATGGGTTAAGAAATGTTTACCTTTTGACTTGTAGGGAATGATATAAGTGTACTGCTTCAGTGACCTTTTTCATGGTGGGCTATTCACAGTAGTACTTGGAATAGTTTATGTATTCTGAAAAATGGATAAGTAAAGGGATAAAAATGAAAAGACCAAAAAAAGAATTTTAACTGTCTTCAAATTTCTTTTTATTGGCTGATTTTAATATTCAGATTAAATGATCAAAAAAATGCTCGAAGAAAAGCACAATGAAGAAAAATTAAGATCTAGTTCTAAAGCATAAATCCGGAGAAGCTTGGACGCCTGAAATAGTGAATTCACATTCTGTGTGAGCTGTGTGCATTTTTCTGTACTGACAATGGGTCCAAACCCCTGGATAAACCGTTCTCTTTTCTCCCCCTCAGCCATCAGTAGCCAATCGGGCCATGAGAAGAGTTAGTTCAGTTCCATCTAGAGCGCAGTCTCCTTCTTATGTCATCAGCACAGGCGTGTCTCCTTCCAGGGGGTCACTGAGAACTTCTCTGGGTGGTGGATTTGGCTCTCCATCAGTGACCGACTCCCGACCTGTGAACCCCAGTGTGTACGCCTCTACCACGTTACCTGCTCAGCGGGCAGCCTCCCCCTCGGCTGTGCGCAGGATTGGCTCGGTGAACTCCAGGCAGACCTGCAATCCCGGCGGAGCAGCCCCCCAGTACCAGACCGCCACCAGGGTCGGGTCCCCGCTGACCCTGACTGATGCCCAGACTCGAGTAGCTTCCCCATCGCAAGGCCAGGTGGGGTCGTCGTCCCCCAAGCGCTCGGGGATGACCGCTGTGCCGCAGCACCTGGGACCCTCGCTGCCGAGGACTGTCCACGACATGGAGCCCTTTGACATCTACGAGAGGATGGTCCCACCTCGGCCAGACAGCCTGACGGGTGAGTAGAGCTCCAGCTGCCAAGCCCGGAGCCTCCTTCCTGCATCCCCAGCCTTTTGAAAGCTCAGGTCACCTTGCCTTTTAGGCTCTAATCCTTTTATGTGTTTTATTATATACATCTTACCTCTGCAGAACTCTTGTGCAAATCAATACATTTTTTCTTTCAAAATATTAATGTACATGTATATGTATGTATTTGTATGGCATTTTAGAAGAATTGCTTAGAATTTTGAGCTGTCTATTGATGACTTAAGTAGCCATTCCTACCCATATGCACACTCAAGTTTTTTTAAAATGCTGTGCCAGATACCTATGTAAATTTCCCTTTAGTGCATACTAAAATATGAATGTACCTCTTTGCTGTACTTTCTTTGGTTTTTGCATCCCAATGGGAAATGCACTGAGTTCTTATGAATTCCCTTTAAATGCCATTTGGAGTGAATTAGGGAGACACCAGGTCCCTGACATTACACCTACCCCCTTTGGGTTTATTTTTTAACAAGTTTTTCCACATAATGTAAAGCCTGTATTCTTTTTTGGTTTTTTGAGGTAGGGTTTTGCTCTAGCCCAGGCTGACCTGGAATTCACTATGTAGTTCCTGGCTGGCCTCAAACTCACAGTGATCCTCCTACCTCTGCCTCCCAAGAAGGCATGTACCACCACACCTGGCTGTCTTCATTCTTTTTTATAAAAAGGAAACTTATCTTTAAAAGAGTATATATAGGGCTAGATAAATGTGTAGCTTGATGGTAGCCATGTGCAAGGCCTTGAACATTTTTTAATGTATATATAAAATGGTAAAAATTAAAACTATACAGGAAACACTGAAATGAGGAGTGTAAATCTCTAGCTCCCCCTTTCCTGCACCCAGTCACTTGAACCAGTTTATGTGTCTTGCCAGATGCTGACATGTAGGAGTATATGCTTACATTGGGGTGTGGTTGTCTGTCCTGATGAGGTTCTGTCCTGTACGTCTTCTAAGCCTTGTTCTTTTCACTTCCTATGTCTGAGAGCTCTCAGTCTTTCTTCAAAGATGCATAGGGCTCCTTTTTATTCATGAGTTATGGCTCATCATTTCTACCATTAATAGGCACCTGGGCTGTTTGTCATATTTAGCTGCTAGAGGCAATAAAAGCACATGTTATTCTATACGTTAGCTATGTGCATCTTTTCACCTTGCCCTCTAAGATGGTTGCGTGAACTTTGTACCTGGCTCCCTTTACCTTCACCAGGTTTCCTATCTTGGTAGTCTGGTCAGTAAGCAGATGTACCTCATTATTTTAAATAGTCTTTATTACATTATGGCTGAGAGTGAAAAATTTATACATTTATCAGCTGTTATTAAGACCACAGGTTCAGGTCTCATTGTTATAATGTATGAAGGTGTTTTTATGCCCAAAATAAATTAACTTCTTGTAACCTGCTTATCAAATAATATTTAAGGTTTTTAAATATTGTAATTGTTTTATATGATAAAGTTAATGATTTTCATTGTGAGTAAACGTGTTTACAGTGTATGAGTGCAGACATGTGCCACAGCCTGTGCACCGAGGTCAGAGGACAGCCCAAGGATTAGGTCTCACCTTCCACCTTGCTTGAGACAGCAGGCTCTCTCTTGCTCACTGAGGCATTCCCCTGGCTGACCCACAAGTTCAGGATCCCCTGTCTCCACCTCCCTTCCTTCCATAGATGCACTGTGATTATAGACACTCATGGTAGTGTCCAGTTTTGCATGGGTTCCAGGGATCTGAACTTGGGTCACCAGACTTGCATAGCAAGTGCTTTACCCACCAACTCATCTCTCCAGTCCCAAAATTAATAGTGCTTTTCTTGTTGCTTCTAGGAAAAATAACTCTTTTTGATATTTTTTTTATAATTTATGTTTTTGGGTGGGTTTTTTGAGGGAGAATCTCACTCTAGCCCAGGCTTACCAGGAACACATTCTGTAGTCCCAGGCTAGCCTCAAACTCGCAGCAATCCTCCTACCTCTGCCTCCAAAATGCTGGAATTAAAGGTGTGCTCCACCTCACCCAGAAAAATTTTTGTAACTTAATTTTTTTTTCATGAATAATTTATATTGAGCCTGAATTTGAGCTCAGAAATTCCTAGTTGTAATTTTTTTTTTATTCTGCTGTCAGAGGAGTGGGGTTGGCTTAGATATTTTCTGAATGTGAGCAACAAAGCCATATAGAAATCATTTATGAAATTCTTCCTCCTGTGGGAAGCTTGAAAGATAAATAGTTCTGAAGGCTTATGTTGTCCTACTGAGCTTCTGTAGACCAGCTGTGCAGAAATCCAAGATTCTAGGATTCAGTATAGAGACCCAGGAAAGGAAGGCAGGACTCCTTTCTTAACACAAAGGGGACACATCTCTAAAAATGCTCTTTGACTGCAGGTATGATTGAATTTTATCTTTGAAATAAAGAAAAAATCATATAATCATATATATATATTTATACATTCACACATATAACTTATATATGACCTAGCCTCTTATTATTTAGTTCCCTGGAAATAATTATCATTTTCTAAAAAAGCTAAGAGTTTCATCCAGAGATTCTCAGGAAGCTTAATTTCTTTATCTTCCTGACCACTTATTCTGAATTTAAATCCTAATTTATGAATTCCTTTCTCTTATTCTAACTTAAGAAAATGATATGCCTGTCATTCTATTTGTAGTCATTTTTTTATTTCAAAGAATTAATAGCTTGCTATTAATACACCTAAAGCAATAATTTGTAATAAACTCAGAAGCTTTAATATTTGCTCATTACAATTTAAGTGATGATAAAATGTGTATAGAAACTTGCTTCTTGCCACAGAAAAATATATATGGCCTAAAATGCTCATTTCAGCATAATTATATATATCTGAAAAAAATTTTGAGGAAAGAATGAATTAATATTGGAAAGACATCTTTTATTCTTAATGTTCTAAATATAAAAGTTTTAAATAAAAAGCAATTCTATAAATTACATAGACTGCATCACTGTAATAGGTAAACCAATATATCTGTGAGATTGCAAATAGAAATTTTCGTGACCAAATGATATTGTGGAGTATCTGTGATTTCCATTATTTTGAGAGAGAACTGGTGTTATGAAAAGTTAATCAAGAGCCGGGCATGGTGTTGCACACCTTTACAGGAACTTGGGAGGCAGAGGTAGGAGGATTGGCTCTGAGTTGGAGGCCAACCTGAAACTACAGTGTGAATTTCAGGTCAGCCTGGGCCAGAGTGAGACCCTACCTCAACAAATAAAAATAAAAAATTGTGGAAATGCTTCTGGGAATCTATTTCTAACGTGAACTATAGAAAGAATTACTTATGTTTCATTTATATTATGAGGGCTATCTACACATACTTATTTTGCTTAGAGTCACTATGTAACTTTGTAAATGCTTATGTGCAGAACTGAGGATGTTTAAAGGCAGAAGCCCAGAACAAAAATAATACTCAGTTATTTTACTCAGAAAGCGCAGATCTTACAGTTCTAGCCTTTTATTTCTCATAACAACCTGTCACATTTGAATTTCAATATATTAATCATCTTCTAAGGAGTGACTATCAGCTGATTGCTTTTATATTTTTAAATGGTCAAGAGCTCAATTTGCCACAGTTTTCACATTACATGGATTCTAGTGGAGAATCCCATCAGCTCATTCCAGATCATTCGAGCATTCTGAAAACATTACAGAATGCTTTGTTCTTTAACCCCATGGACCAGTAGGAGCTCCAGCGTCTGGCTGAAGTCAGCAGTATCCAGTCCTCCCGTTCCTCTGCCTCAGTTGAGTGATCTTCAGAACTTCACTCTGAGCCAAGAATGCTGAGTCTCTGCTCATATTTCAGTCACACCTTGCATTGTTACAATTGCTGAAGACTCACCTGATTAAAAAAAAGTAACGCACACACTTTTCTTCAAGCTACACACAGGCTCTATAAGGAGTTTATGGTTTGCTAAACATAATGAGCGGTCTCCAGTAAATGAAAATTGGCATCCCCCTAGAGAGAATTTACATTAGCAATCATAATGTCATCTTAGAGCTTGAGAATTAAATGAGGTTCTGTGGGCCCCTCCGTGGAAGACTAGCCTCCCTCTCTAGTCTGAGGCTTATGGATGGTGCTGTGGAGCTCATGGTTTGACTTCTTGAGGCCTCCTGTCTCCAGTGTTGGATGTATCATGACAGAACTCTGACCTGTGTCTTCCAACAGCCCTTCCAGGAAATGGCTCTCTAATGGGAATAAATCTCACTTCCCTTTGGGCTTTCAGTTTTGAAATGAACAGCTTGGATGGCTGACAGACAAGCTGAAAGATTGTATGAACCTGCGCTCTTCATCTTAGCAAGCGGGCAACCAGTATTGAGGACCATATGATGCATTTTGTTTCTTTCTGTGTCTCATGGCTGCCTAGAGTAGGTAAAGCTTGAAGTATTTAATAACTTTCTTGTCACTCCTCACCAAGCATTGTACAATTATCACTTTTATTCAGGTCCATTTGGTTTTGTTGGATTTCATTAACTGAACTAATAGGATGGAGACAATCTTACCTTTTTATAATTAGTTATGGTGTTGTTTTCAATCTTTTAAAAAGCAAATATCTGCTGACTGACTTCAGATGTATGTACCTTCTCCAGTTTGTTGACATTCCATTTCAGTTGCTAATAATTAAGTCAAGTCACCAAGTTCGGAGCATCATAATAGAGAATATATGCATTATCTTTTTAAAAAATAAAATGTTTTATTTGGAGTCTCCTTTTTATCATGAATCCCATGTGTAAACTTTAGTCAGAAATTTGAATCAAAATATTTTAAATTAATAAACTACCAACTTTGTATTTTTTCTTTAGGAAAAAAGGTAAGCAAGAAGCATGTGGGTTCCTATAAAAACAACAGTTTGGGGTTTTGGTTTCAGGGTTTTTTTTTTTTTTTTAAGAAATGAAAAACATAGTAGCACAAATAGTAAAATGATATTCCATAATAACAATTATCATTAGTTTTCTGATAATGTTCAAGTTTTTTTTTAATTTTTTTTCTTTATTAAGTAGAGAGAGAGAGAGAGAGAGAGAGAGAGAGAGAGAGAGAGAGAGAGAGAGCGCACACCAGGGCCACCACCTTGTGGGTCTGGCTTATGTGGGTCATGGAGAATTGAACTTGGGGCCTTAGGCACTGGAGGCAAGTGCCTTAACTGCTAAGCCATCTCTCCAGCCCAATGTTCAAGTTTTATAACATTAAGTTTCTGGTATTTTGCTGTAAAAAGCACATGTCAATTGATAGAACTATTTCAGGCAGCTTTTCGGCATCAACCTTTGCTGGTAAGCATATTCCATGAGCATAATCTCCAGCATTGGGTTGGGAACGTGTAAGACTCGGCAAGCCTTCCTTGCTGGTGAGATGGGGCAGGTCTGCAGGGCAGCGGAAGGGCAGCTAATCCATTGTTCGTACAGCTAGGGCTCATGGAACACCCAAGTATGTTCTGAGAGATCTGTCAGCCTATTTTGTTTTTCTGCAAGCATCATAGAGTAACTAAGGTGGCCACCATATCACTACATGACTGTGGTCTATGCAGTCCATCCTTGACCAGCAACCAACTGTGCCATTTTTTAATGTTAATCATATGATAGAAGAGTCACCATCATAAAATAGCCTACATTTCGGGAATGAATTTCAGCAGATCAAACCATTTAAACATTTGTTTTTCTCTGGCTGCCAAGTAAAAGTATTAATTTTTAAATGTACAGTATAGAAAGTCCATTTCACACCAGCCACATCTACCTTATTAAACTACCTAGTTTGGGTGTGCAGGCTTAACACTTCTCCTGTTGGCTGGGACTTTAACTTTTCACTTCCTCGTGGTTTTCTCAGTTCTTACTCGTGCCACACTCCTGCCTTTAGGCTTACGGAGTTCTTACGCCAGTCAGCACAGTCAGCTTGGACAAGACCTTCGTTCAACTGTGTCTCCTGACTTGCACATCACTCCTATATATGAAGGGAGGACCTATTACAGCCCAGTGTACCGCAGCCCAAACCACGGAACTGTGGAACTCCAAGGATCGCAAACAGCGCTTTATCGCACAGGCTCAGGTGGGCTCTGTTAGCTGCTTTCCGTATTTCCTGGCCCAGCAGTAGAAGGATTTTATTGAGATTGGGTTCCCCATTAGAAGGAAATCATGTTGCCCATTTAGTTGTCAAATAAGCAGCTGTGACAGCAAATCAATAAATAGTAGAACAGAAGTTCATTTAGCATGTATTTATGGATAATACATTTTTACCTTAGTGTGGTCTAATCAATGAAGGTAGTGACTGCTGTTGATTTAGAAATAGGTTTGTGGAGCTGTAAATCTGATTCTCATCAGGCTAGAGGTAGATCAGATAAAGAAAGGGAAGCATTGGTTGAAGCACATCTTTCTAATTTTTGTTGCCTGAACCAGGTTGTTGAGAGAATCCATATGATTGACTGACTTGACAGATTTCACATATATGGAGCCCAAGTGTATTTGGCATTACTTTTTTTCAGGTGTTGGACTTGCTCTGAGTACTTAGTGTACAGTGTGCCAGAGATGTCCCCGTATATTCAAACCAGAACAGACTGCAGTAGTTGCATCAAAACAGGGCACTGGGGCATGCCAACCTTGCATTCCGACGTCACATTGTTTGAGACTGCAGGATCTGATCAATCGGAAGCTGTAGCCCATGGTCAGATGTGCTGCAAGGCTGCCCCCAGTCTCAAGAGGCACCTTTTATTCTCAAAAAAATAAAAATAAAAATAAAAGCTTATAGATTTATTAATATCCCCACCAAAGAACTGCAGGTAGCCATGATAACCCCTCCAAGGCATACCTCAAAGAAATATTTGTCCCAGAACATCAGTAGAGGGTTTTAATAAATTATTTATGGGAAATTGACAGCTTGGTCCATTGAGGAATTTCCTTTTTTTGTACCAATTTTTCATAGCTCTTAGTGAAGAAATATTGATCTGTTCTTACATTCTATAGTAGAAGTTTCTTTTAAAAAAGGTAATGTATAATCTTTATTATACTGTGAGTACAACCATTGGAAAGATAACTGTAGTGATAATTAGGATAGAAGTATTAAATACAGTGGACAGTAACTATATCTGTAACATCATGCAATAAATTCGGGGAAAAGAAATAGAATAAAATTGATTTTTCTTTGAAGTAGATTTTCCAATGTTGTCAAGATCCATAGGCATAGAAACAAAGTATATGTCAAAGAAATTAACTTCTGTACATTAAATGTTTAAAAATTTTATGGCTAAAATTATTTATAAGTCTGAATAAAGACCTTGCTTTTTCACTAGCATAAAATTATGAAACTACACTTTTATTTATTTCTAAGATTAATATCCTATATTTTTACTGGAGCTTTAAGCTACTAAATCTTACTAAATATATTATGACCTATCATAGAAGCTGATTTATAGTTTCACTTTTGCTCTTTCCTTCTTATGAAACTGATATATTATGTCTACACTAAAAACTTAAGTATCTTTTTTAGCACTTGTGAGCTAGATTTATAAACTCCATAAGTAAACAATTTATGTAATTGTCAAAAATTGTAACTTTTCTTAAAATTAAAAATTTAATCTTTCTTAAAATTAAAAAAAATGTTGTACCTTTTTTTTTTAAATGTGGCTTTGTGAACATACTAATCTTTCCAAAATGTCCACTTCATGGTAGGTGTTGGAAATCTACAAAGGACATCTAGCCAGCGAAGTACTCTTACATACCAAAGAAATAATTATGCTCTCAACACAACAGCTACCTATGCCGAGCCCTACAGGCCAATGCAGTACCGAGTACAAGAGTGCAGTTACAACAGGCTTCAGCATGCGGGGCCAGCGGACGACGGTACCACAAGGTCCCCATCAATAGACAGCATTCAGAAGGACCCCAGGTAAGTACCAGGAGCGAGTATCCAAGATGCTCTAGTAGTATGCTTACCGCTTCTGCTATTCTCACTTTGAAATAGCAGTAATTCCTTTTCTTTATTCATCCAGTTGTATTCCAGCTGTGCAGGTCATGGAGGCTAATTTAATTTTTAAAAGATAGATTGCTCTTTCCATACTTTAATTATGACTTGATTTACACAGGTCTGTGGGGATGTCTGTAGCATTCATCATTTAGGTACTTTACTCAGGTAACTACCTGGCTGAGCATTGTAGTCAGAATTTAAAAACTTTGAAGGCTCATTTTCCCTCTTTGCCTGACTGACTGAGAAAATTCATGTATTAATTCTAAACTAGGAAAGGTGAGTGTGTGTACATTTGAAATCATATTGGTTGTTGATAGAGCTTTTATTAACTGAGCCCTTTGGAAAGATTTGTGCCTTTTAAAAGACAGCTTACAAGCATTGCTCATCTCAAAAGCAAAACACAATTGGCAGATAATACATGTTTCCTCAGTTGGCCACATAGACAACATTTTCTTAAGTAAGCATGAGTCATTTATTTAGTGCTAAACTGGTCTTTAAAAACTCGCCTCATTGGTAATGAAAACAACTCTAAAACATTCAGGTGAAAAATATGTTTCAAAAATAAAAGAATTCTCATTTCTGAAAGAGTGAAATTGTTGCAGAGTTTTAAGCAACATTGGTGTTATTTAAAAGTGTATTGTTAGCAAGATTTCATTCACTCTTCACCCACAAATACTTGTTTCACTGTGCAATTCTTATAATTAATCAATTCATTTTTAGCAGCTACTTGTAATAACTATGAATTCAAATCATTGAGGTTCTGGCCATTAAAACACAGTAAGTAAAGGCATTTTGGGTCTGCTGGGAAACCCACTGCATTATCAAAGCCCCTTCCTTCCTCTACATTCACTTTATGACTAAAATTCTGAAAGGTTTATGCCAACATTTCCTACATTTTATTATCTTAAGAATTTTTTTTAAAAGAATAGCATTTGTATCATTGTCAAAACTATCCTCATATTATTTCATTCTTTTAAAACTTCAAAGGTGACAAATTGTAGTATTTTAAATCCTACCAAATTTAGATCATACCTGAGCAGGGCCTGCAGAGAAAATAACCGCTACCGTTAAAAGCAATGAAGTATGATTACAGTTGTGAGTTTAATATATGCCTTGAAGACTTCAGTTTTGACCTCTAATATGAATTGATTCACTATAAACAAGAATTTCATGTATGGTAATATGTGTTAGATATTCATGCTATGATAATTTCATAGTCCAATGCATAAAACTGTTATGGCTAGCTTTGATTATGTGAAACTTTACTGATACTGCATTTCATAAGATGAGCAGGTGATTATCTTGTATAATAGGTACACTTACTCCAGATAAAACTGGAATCCAGAGGACCTTGAAGTCTGAATATTAAACTAAAATCAAAAGTTCATGACAACTGTTACTCTTTCATTATGAAAATAGCAACTTTAATATTTCTATTCATGTCTAACTTTTCTTTGCAATGCATGCTTCATAATTAACCGAAAAAAAATCTGTAGACTGTCATTGATGCTTACTATACAAAGGGAAGTTGGGGTTTGGGGTTTATTTAGTTTCCATGATTGTACTTGTTTGGTTTTCAGTCTTTTGATACAGAGATTTGTGCCTTTGAAAAGACAGGGTCTTGCTATGTAGCTCAGACTGGCCTGGAACCAGTGATTCTCCTGCCTCAGACGCCTTCCTAATGCTGGGTTAACGGTGTACACCACCAACCCTGGCTGTAAGATTTTCCTCTTTTATTCCCAATTTGGACACCAAATTTATTCATTGGACAAATAATTTTAAAAAATAAGAATAGCTGAAGGGTACTTCATGTAGAAAGTACAGTGCTTTACAGAATGAGATTTAGGATTAAGAACCTAAAAGCTCTCTAGTGTTCAGCAGAATAGTTCACTTGGCATCCCTCACCTTTCATGCCAATATCAGATACTTGACTTCCTTAGACAGTTTCTCAATCCCATCATATGTAATACTGTCTTCCCTCAAAATGGTCACTTTTCAAGAAATAAAGAGAAATAAAAACCAGGAGTTCAAAATATTCACCTATCAATTTCCCATTGAAAGTTCTCTTGTTCGTATAAATTCAGGCCTCCATCTTGTGTCATCCCCTTCAGCCTTACAAATTTTGTTTAGTATTCCTGTGTTGCAGATTTACATACAAAAAAAAAACTCTAAGCCTTAGTCTTTCTGAAAATGATATTATCTCACTTTTAACGGTATTTCACTAAATAAAAAATTCAGAATTTACAAGTGTGGATTTTTTTTTTCTTTCAGTACTTTAAACGGTGTTATTCATTATCTTCAGACCTCTGTTGTTCTTTGGTGAGAAATTGGATATTATTTGTATCTTTCTTGTTGTATAATGTGCTTTCTTTCTGGCTTCCTTTAAATTTTGTCTTCAACTTTCAGCAGTTTTACTGGGATGAGCTTAAACACAGTTCTCTTCGCATTTGACCTGCTTGGGGCTCACTGAGCTTATTGGAATGATATTTATCAAAATTAGATAATTTTCAGCTTTTGTTTCTTTAAAATCTTTTCTGCCTCAAATTCTTTCCTCTCCTTTGAGACTCTGGTTATGTATATGAAATCACTTCATTATGTTACAAGTTTAGAAACTCTAAATTATTTTCTTTATTCTCTATTTTCTTCTTGCTGAATGTCTCTTATTGATCTGTCTTCAAATTTATTATGCTTTCTTCTATAGCCTCAAATCTATTTAGCCTAATGATTTTGTGATTTTTATTTTAAATTTCAAATACTTGAATTTGGTTCTTTGTTGTTATAGTTTCTGTTTCTCTGATGAGATTCCACAGTTAGTCCTTCATTACAGTTTTCTGGTTGGTTGGTTGGTTTTTATGACAGGATCCAGCTCCATAGCTCAAATTGACCTGAAACTCTCTATATAGTCCAGGCTAGCCTTAAGCTCACAGTCTTCCCAGATCAGCCTCCTGAGTACTAGGATTATAAGTATGCTCCACCATATCCAGCCTTGTTTTTAAATCTTTGTGCATATTTGCAATAGCATTTTAAATTCTTCCTCTGAAGAGTGACATCCTGACTTCCTCTGGGTCACATGATCTGCAGACTCTTGTGGGTGAGACATTGTTGAGAAGCTGGTTTATATTATCTCCTGGCAGGGTACTGAGTTCGGTTATGGCAGAAAAGTAAATTGCTAAGAGATCCTATGATTCTACATTGGTTTTGTTGTCTGTGAGGTCTATTTCAGATTCACTTTGACCCTAAAATACAGCCCTTATTCTGTTGCATGATCCTGGCTACTCAGGCATGGCCTTTGTGGAGTTACAATATGGTCTATACTCTAACAAATCTTGGAGTACATGTCACCTACTGTTTGGTGTCAGACATGCAGTAGTCCTATGTATGTATGTATGTATGTATGTATGTATGTATGTATGCACCAGTCCTATGTATGTTCTCTGCCCCTGCAGTCGGTAATCCCCACTTAGACATGGAGAATCACTTCTGCATAGCTCTCTTCTACAGCCCCTACCCTGCCCCTTCTAACTACTTGTCATCACCATATTCCACTTCCCACTTCCACTGGCTCTTTTACTACTTGGATTAAGTCTCTTACATCATGGTCCCGAAAGTGCCCCTAGGCAGTGAGTGTTTTCATCTTCTCAAGGATTTCATTCTTCTGTTTCCTATTATCTAGGGCCTTTTAAAGTCACCTTAGATTTATAGTTTAGGGGAAGTCAAATTCAATGCCAGTTATTCTGTCATGGCTAAAGTTTGAGATATGAAGCATATGTCAGCAGGCATTGATGCCCTCCAAGGTAAACTTCTGCTGAGCTGAAGTCAAGGTTGATGTTGAAACCACCTACTCCTTAGCTCTGGACAGAGACTGTCTTTCTGTTATCTCGTGCCCCTGGTGCTCATATTAACCACTGTGTCATTTAAAAGGTGTAAGTATTTATGTTCGTAATGATTATGAGTCATCAAAGAAAGATTAAATCTGATGCCTGGCACTCTGCATAATAGATTTCTATAATAGACTGTAGGCAGATTATTGTAGGAAATACCCCTATTTAAAAAGCTATTTTTCAGAGGTGAATATTAATAAAATATCTGTTTCACAATTCTAAGAATTAGATATTTTAATATACATCATCCCATTAATCATCATAATTAACCCATAAAGAAGGCAGAGATAATGGCTTTATTGCTCCTATTTTACAGATGATAAAACTGCAATTCCAAATAATTAACTGCTTTTTAAACAAACATCTTTACCAAAGAGCCCAGAACTTAAGCCAAGACAATCTAAGTCCAAATTCTATGGTTTTCTCTGCTATTACCCTACTGCTTAGACCATCCTGTAAGCTTCTTTAGAAGCTTCCTGTAAGCTTGATGGCAGCCTTTCCCTCAAGCCAGAAATCTCCAACTTACCCTTGACCTTAATTTTTAGACCATCTAGCTGCTTGAGAAATAAAGAACTGGGGTCAGGGTGATATTTGAAGCAGAGAGAACACATAGGAGACTTGGAATGGCTTAGTAAAGATGGAGAGAATGGATGGATGAGCCTGCTGATGAATTGGTTGAAGACAATAAGGGGAAAAGAATGCCAGATGTCTCTCTTTGTTTTGAGCAGCTGTATAGATAGTGGATAGTCTTGCTACCAGTCTTTTCAATTTCTAGCACATTCTCCTGCTTCAAAATCTCCATTAGGGAGGCAGACATAGAGGCTCCTACCTGCAACTCCAGCACTTGGAAGGCTGAGTCAGGAAGACTGCTGTGAGGTCAGTACTTTCCTGAGCTACAGGCTGAGTTCCAGGTCTGCTTGAACTAGAGGAACACCTTGCCCAAAACAAACACACACACAAACAAAAAAAACCATAACTTAAAAAAATTCCATTATCTTCCAATTTTGTGTAAGGGGACACATGTAAACCACCTGGGTTTTACTAATCTCTTCCACTTAATTACTAATTCCCAAATTCCTTTGTACGTGATCATATTTCATAGTCCTTACCTCCAGGGGCAGCAGCAAAAGTAAATGAGATAATACAGTTATTGACACTCTACTTAACACAGGTAGATTTAACAAGTTGTCATTCCCGTGGTTGCTATGGAGGACAACCTTCTTACTTGGCATACAAGGCCACATCGCACTCAGAATTTGTATCCAGCATTCATGGTGCCATGTATCGCAAAGTAAGGTCTCACCAAATATTTGAATGATTGTCTCCTATTTCCAGTCAGTTCCCACTCTAACCTTGTCCTAGAGGCAGTTGCTGCGCATATTCCTCCTGCTACAGATCAACTTTGCATGCTCATGAACTTAATTTAAATGGAATCTCACAATTTATGTATTAATGGTTTTTATTTGGCTTCTTTTGCGCAATAAAAAATGCATACAACTGAGTATATATATTGTGCTACTTCATTGTGTGACTACATCTGTTTATTCACCTTTGGACATTTGGGATGTTTCCAAATGGACTACTATGAATACAGTTGTTATGAACTTTCATGTATAGAAAAAAAAGCTAGGCAATAGAAGTCTCATTTATTAATTTTAAAAGTAATTTTAAAGGCTTACTCCATATTAATTTATATCTTGATTTACAGTTAACATCATGCCTTAGTGAGGTTTCATATCTGTTAGTTGTTCTGTGAACCATTTTCTGAAAAGCTGTTCTTTGCCTAAATAAGGATTCTAAGCAATGGTCTAGTCACATGACATCAGAAAATTCTGACAGTGTGATGTTATCTGAAAAATAACCAAAATATTAAAATCTATGCACAGTATGAATACATACTCATTATACAAAAAAAAATGGTAAGGCATATGGGAGAGCACAGACTGACAGCAGACTGTCCAAGTCCAGGTGTTAGCTAGACAGACAGACATCTTCATATGTGCAGAGAGAAGAGACAGATAGACCAAGCACCTAGAAAAGTTCCTGACACAGTATGTGCTTCCGATATATTTAGTGCTATATAGTAACAATCCAGTTTTGGAAAATAAAAAATACTGTATACCCATGCATACCAAGGAATGTCAGCAATGGTTCTCCTGGTTATAGGATTTCTGGTAAAACATTTTCTTCTTTGTAATTGTCCATATTTCTGTCTTACAATCAAAAGTAGCTCTAAATAATATTTCTTAACAATCACTGTGCCCACCTTCTCTGTGATTGGTAGGCTGACACCAGCTCTGGCCTTCCCATCAGGCCTTCCTCTCCTACAGCATGGCATCTCACTCAGCTCAAGTGTACCTGCTGAATTCTAACATGGACAGAAAAGCATAAAATTAGAATCAGGAGGAGGAATACTAGATTGGAAAATCGCCCATATTCAGAATTTTCTTTGTTCCTCCTGAATCATTTCCTCTGTGTCTTTAAGTCATGGTTTCTTTAAGATCATACACTTTTGGGCCTCTGTATATGTTCGTGGAGGGAAAGCACTTACATGTGTATTTTAGGAATTTCATTTCTTTAATTTCTGTCTCTTCTGAGCTTTTTCCTTCTAAACAAATTTGTTTTCCTAAAACAAATGTGTAGCTCATGGTATCATTACTGCCTGGGCCTCTCTGAAGCCATGTCTCTGTCATTTAGGGAGTTTGCTTGGCGTGATCCCGAGTTGCCAGAGGTCATTCACATGCTGCAACACCAATTCCCTTCGGTGCAGGCGAATGCAGCAGCCTACCTGCAGCACCTGTGCTTCGGAGACAACAAAGTGAAGATGGAGGTACCCCAGTGCCTTGCTAGGGAATGGCTGGGGGCTGAAGAGGGAACCCAGTGGTGTGTGCTTTCAAAAAAGAAGAGGAAGGGAGGGAAGGAGGAAGGAGGGACAGAGAAAGAGATTACCAGATTTCTTTGTGCAAGGATGTTTTGATTCCAAATACTCATTTACTTCTTAATTATTCATTTCCATCCCTCTCAGGGAAAACTAGGAAGAGTATATTTCTTGGAGTGCTTTTGGCCTTATCAAATCATATGTCCACTTCATTAGCTTATTTATAAAACATGAAGCAAAAATTGGGTAATCTGAGCTTTAGAAATATGTTAGAAGAATCCGTTAGATAGAAATTATCAGGTTGACTAAGCTAGGAACCTAATACAGTTCATGAGATTTTGGTCAAGATAAGTTTTTTGTTTGTTTGGCTTTTTTTTTTTTTTTTTAGAAACATGGTAACTGGTTATTTTTCTTTAAAGGTAAAGCAAAGTTTATTTAAAGAGAAAGTAAGAGCTAGAGGTCCTGAAGTACTGGTTATTGTAAATGTTCTGTAGCATACATATTCTTTTAGCATTTCAGTTTAACCCCTGCAATGACATATATAAGTAGTATTTTTTAGTTATACTATATGCAGAGCAAACAACTACAGACCTACAGGTAGATACAGCCCAGAAGCATGCAAGTAATGAACTAATGAATTACCAAATTTAAAAAAAAAATGTAAGGAGAGGAGCCAATACAACCAGTTCTAGAAAAGAAATTACTTCAGTCACTTTCTCCACCTCGTCTCTATGCTGGCATCTGTTTTATTTGTTCCCTGCCCTCTAGAGTGAAAGTGTCAATCCAGTGTATATTCAGAGCCTGAGGACACTGCAACCACATATGGACGCTAATTCCACCAAGTCTCCCATCTCTTTCTAAGCCCCAAACATGGAAAGAGCACCAGATTCTATGAGTACCCATAGAATTTATAGCAGATATGTTACTTAGAATAGCAACCTTCAGAAGGGATCTGGGGTTAGCCATATCCCCTTATTTCTCCTTTGTCCTTAAGGCCTAGTACTTTTTGTTCCAGGTGTATAGGCTAGGGGGAATCAAGCATCTGGTTGACCTTTTGGACCACAGAGTTTTAGAAGTTCAGAAGAATGCTTGTGGTGCCCTCCGAAACCTTGTGTTTGGCAAGTCTACAGATGAAAACAAGATAGCAATGAAGAATGTTGGTGGCATCCCTGCCTTGTTACGACTGTTGAGAAAATCTATTGATGCCGAAGTAAGGGAGCTTGTCACAGGTGAGTACTGATCACGATCTTGTCCTAGAAGAAATACTGAAAGCGTTTAGACTAGGCCCTTACATGCTGGCATTGTGTAGGCATTGAGAGCTGTAATTAGATTAGATCAGATCAGATTAGGTTGATAGATTAGCCGTTGTTCACAACTGTGAAGGCCATGTGTATTTAATAAAATAATTCAGAAGATATTTGCAGAGCTGATAGTAAATGTACTTATGTGTAAATACCAGCTAATAGATGTCTTGTTCATAATGAACCGAATATACCAATTTCATTATGCATTCCATAGTCAACTTGCTCTAAATATGCTAGCTATCCAGAGTGCCTGTTGGTTTCCCAGGGACTTTACAATGCCCAGAAATACAAAGGTAAAGATGCTCCAGGTCTATCCACTAGTGCACTCTACCTAGGGAGTATCCCAGGGCTCTCTGTGGGTGTCAGAGGAATGTAGCAAGTCCATGGACTCAGTAGAAATCACATTGGAATACAGGAACAGTATGATTCCTATGTTGACCCAAACATGGAAGACAAGGAATCCAGTGGGTAAACAGGGGATGCATAATTCCTTTCATAATAGAGGCTCAGAACCAGCATGGATCTGGTTCTTTCTACTTCCAGCAGGAGGAGGCCGCTGTATTCACAAACTTAGTGGAGGAAAACAAGACTGGTGAGAGATGTAGACCTAGTTTAGGGAACCTTCACAAGGCCCTTAATTGTCATATATGCTAGGGACATTGGCGCATACATGACCAGTGGGTACTCTTCAATGTGGTCTTCCAGGAGACTGACCCCTGTGAAGAGGTCACCAGTCTATAGGTATCACAAATAAGGCAAAACAGTTAGGAAATATCTCATAGTCCGAATGTGATGGTCAGGTGCAGGGAGGAAGAAATGTGAATACATGAATGATGCTTGACCTGGGGAGGCTGGACCATTCAGGCCAGGTACTGGGTTCCAGAAGACTCAAGGTGGAAATGGCGGGATGAATCTGCAGGTGAACAGCTTATTTATAATAGAGACCAGTGCATAGGCAAGAAAATGGTTCACTCAAGTGCAGTGTCCTCACACAGTGACCCACCTAAAGAGTAAAATAGTGCATCAAGGACAGTATGTGTCTCTCAAGCTGTATAATAGCATAGCTTGAGAGACATCTGCAGAATGGTGGCTGCAGCATAAGACTGTGTAAAATTTTTCAGTATGTAGATTGAGACTGTATATTATCTTGGGATCCAGGCACATGCGATGAAGTTAAATTTTTTAATTGGAAGGATAAAATTATATTCAGGAAAGTGTTTACCTCTGTGGGAAAGGGAGGGAGAAAAAAATGGGATGGGGAAAATGTATTCCAGCTCACTATTTGTTACAGAAAATTATAAGGCAAAATGTTTAACAAATCTAGATGATGGACAGCTACTTGTTTCTTTCATATTTACTATGCTCTTCTACATGCATGAGATACTTAATTTAACATTTTTAACATTTCTTCAAAATTAAACCCATTCCCCACTGGCCTCCACTATGAAATCAGAGTAAGTTTTGTCTGAAGTAACTCAGTGACACTTGAGACAATAGCAAACTGTCATACATTTAATATCTAATGGGAGTCAACTTTTTCATAAACCATAAGTATTCAAAAAAGAATATTAATATTCCCCTGCCCTCCAAATAAGGTATCATTAACATATTAAACTTTACCTGTAATCTTACACTTTAAAATGGACTTTCCTACCTTGATGTATTTTGAATGTTAATGTCTGGCACTTCTAAATTGCAAGTGCATTTATTAGTATATATTCCCACATTGTAAAAGGTTTTGATGTATTTACACAGCATAGATAATGCATTTATGTGTGAGCATACAATAAAAATTAAACATCACCTAGTAAGTAGGTGGTATTGAATTCAGAAAAAAAGAACACAATGTTGTTCATCCTATGCATCAACACTATCACTGTGTTTATGCCCCCAAATTGACCCCAAGCTGCATATTTGGAAGGAGCAGAGGAGACAGGGTTACTTGTAGTGCTGTCCTTACTTGGATTCCCTTCCCACCTTTGAAACTTAGTGTGTTACTTTTATCTTTGCTGAGACAAAATACCTGACAAAAGCAACTTAATTAAGGAAGGAAGAGTTTCTTTTGATTCACAGTGTGAGGGTCCATTCCATTGTGGAGTGGAATCATGGGCAGTAGAAAGCATGAGTTAGCTAGTCACATCCATAGTCAGGAAGTAGAGAGGTGAATGTCAGTGCTCAGCTTGCTTTCATCCATGACCCCAGCCCTTAGGCTGATTCCTCCACATTCAAGGTGGGTCTTTCTTCCTTTCTTCCTCACTTTAAGGTTTGGGTAGGGGAACACACCCAGAGTTTGTTTCCGTGGTGATTCTAAATCCCATCAAGTTGACAGTCAGAATTAACCAGCAAAGTTACAGCCATAGTTCTCATTTGCTCCTCGTGGTTAACCAGCTGATGTTTCGTTCATGACCTTACCTCCCCCTCCCCCAATGCTGCTTTTGTTCTGCTCTTCAGTCATCACTTCTCACAGAAGAAATACGACCTTTCTGGATTTTTGTTCCTGGTCTTTTTTCCTTGTGAAGCACTGTTAAAGTATCTTTCCTGAGCTCACCTCAACAAATTTCTAAGATTTAGTGATAAACATATAGAAAAGTTCATAAAACCCAGGCAATCATTTTTCCCCTCTAACAATAAGTCAAAGTTGTTTGAAGTAGAGCACCTGGGCCCCCACAGAAGGGTGTTCACTAGGTGCTTCCCTCCTTACATTGTCACTTCTGTGTGCACACACTGCTACCTGTGGAGAACACATGATGGCCTTAAAGAGAGGAATATGAGTGCTTTTCATTAAAACCAGCTGTTTCCTCAATAGGTGGGATCACTTCCAATATAAAACTACCAACAGCCTCTGATATTTCTCTTTTGGAACTATCTGCCAGAAGCTTGTAGGCTTTAAGAAGCACTTTCAGGCCAAGCTTATACTGTAGAGGAAGTTAAGAATTGCTTTGTGATGATGACATGGAAACAAAATAGAGACTAATTGAGAGGGGGAGGGGATGTGGTGGAGGGTGGATGTATTAGTCAGGGTTCTCTAGAGGAAACAGTTGACAGAATGGATTGTAGTAAAAGGGAATTTATTGGGATAGCTTACAACAGTCCAACAATAGCAGTCTGCAGGCCCACAGGTGAAGGAACCAGTAGCTGTTCAGTCCACATGGCTGGAGGCCTCAGCAGTCCCAATCCAGCCCAGGAGGCCGAGGAAACTGGGTTCTGATGTCCAGGAAGGGTAGGAAAGCAGGATGTGAGTGCAAGTCACAAACGAGCACCAGCAGCCAACAAGCAGGGAGGCCAGGAGAGAATTCTTTCACCCTTATATAGCCCTAGGGTGGGGTCTTGCACTTTTATCCCAGACTTAATGGCTTTCTGAGTCTCTGGAATTTCCTTCCTGCACTGCCCACACAGGAAAGGAAGTTTACTTCTAGCTCTCCTGAGCTTCCTTACATCCTGCCCCCTACTGAGAGGCTGCCTTCCTGTGAACATCCTCAGAGACCCACCCAAGATAATTAAAAAGATCAAGTTAACAATAAAACCTAACCATCACAAGTTCACCCCTTGTCAACTTGACATCAAACAATATATATCCTTATATCATATCTAATTTCCAAATGAAGGCAGTAACAAGATATAACTGGAAATGCATTATCTCCCCCCAACACAAGGCAAGGCCCCTTAAGAGTTTTGTAAACCAAAACAAGTTACATGCTTTTAACATCTAATGGCACAGAGCAAACATTTCCAACTGCTATGAGGCATAACAAGGAAAGACTGGACCAAGGAAAACTCAACAAATATCAGCAAACATCCACATCTGCAGTTCAAGTCCCATACCACAACCGGTGACTGACAGTCTCTGGATTTTTCTGATTCTGTCCCTCCAGCTTGGCTGAGTACCTGGGGAAACTTCCATCCCAAGCCAACAGCGCTCCATGGTAGCCCTTGCAAAGACCTGGTATATTCAAAACATCTTCGGGTCTCCATTGCAAACCATGGTCCATCATCCAATGGCTTTACTTGCCAATCAGGGACTTCACGCCCTGTTCCAAATACCACATCTCAGCAGCAGCTCCTGGAACCATGTTCACTTCATGACTCACTCCATACATGCATTTCTCATGCTTCCAAAAGCAATACCAGGTATGTAGGACACAGCCATGTTGTTAATTCAGGGACAAAATAGACATGACCTTGAACAGTGGATTCCTTTCTTTCAGTGATTTCCTTTCCAAAGAGTTTGCATAGTCCATCTTTCTGTCCTTCCTGGGTGGAAACACCTCAGGCATTTCTCCATGGTTTCAATGTAAAGCAGTTGGGCCATAATCAAAAGCAAGTCTCCGGCAGTAAATTAAACTTGCTTTGAGGTTTTTCTAACTTCAAATCTTAAATTCTCAGTCCCATATCTGTAGCCAAGCACACAGTCCATTTCTTAAATTCAGCTTTGGTCAAACTCTCTGGGCATGGGCAGTAGGACGCATCCACCCCTTGACCCAGGCACACACTTCTATTAAGGTTTTCTGCAGTCTCTCCTTCCCCGTAGAAAGTTCACAAGCCAAACCTCCAAATGCAATTCTCTCTGCACTGAGCATTTCCAAATTCTCACCAGAATAGTCTATAAAACTTGGCTTACCGCTCTGGAAGGCATCTTCAGTTGCAAGTACCAAGTCCATGTCCATTCCTCCAGCATACAAGTTCCAAAAGATCAAAATCCACATGGTCAGATTCATCTCAGCAAATCACCCCACTCCTGGCACCAATTTCTGTATTAGTCAGGGTTCTCTAGAGGAAACAGTTGACACAATGGATTGTAGTAAAAGGGAATTTTTGGGGGTAGCTTACGACAGTCCAACTACAGATCCAGGGGAAGTCCCATAAAAGTGAAAGAGGCTTGTTGGTCCTCTTTCACAGTTCCAAGCAGAGAGAAAAGCCCATCACCGACACCATTCACACAACGGCAAACAGGCAGGAGGGAAAGGAGAGAATTCTTTCACCTTTACATAGCCCTAGGGTGGGGTCTTGCAATTTTATCCCAGACTTAATGGCTTCCTGAGATTCCTGGAATTTCCTTCCTGCACTGCCCACACAGGAAAAGAAGTTTACTTCTAGCTCTCCTGAGTTTCCTTACATCCTGCCCCCTACTGAGAGGTTGCCTTCCTGTGAACATCCTCAGAGACCCACCCAAGATAATTAAAAAGATCAAATTGACAACAAAACCTAACCATCACAGTGGATTTCAGAGGAGGAAGTGGGGGTGGGGAGGGAAGTGTCATGGTTTATTGTCTATAATTATGGTAGCTGTTAATAAAAAGAATTGCTTTATAACCCTATACTATTACCACTTAAAATTCATTTTGGTAAGTGGACTGTCTACTCATGCGGTGATATTTTCAAAACACTGACACAGGAATGGTCAATGGGGAAGTGTGTCATTTGTTACCATATGTAAAGGAGTTAGAACAAACGACTTGAGAGCACATCTCCAGTTCCCAAGCAGTAACTATTACCTCAGCTTGATCTCTGTGTAAACAGTGTTTAGCTAATGTGCAACTACCAAGTCATGATATAATCTAGAAGTACATTGCTTCTTTTCTGTGTGCATATTGAATGTGTATTTACACTCACAGTCTAAGATTTATGGAGATGAAAACATTCATTATTCATACTTCTCAATCCTAAAATTTGATAGTGCTGATTTTTTAATTATTTTTATTTATTTCAGAGAGAGAGAGAATATATATGGATGTGGCAGGGCCTTCTGTCACTGCAAACAAACTCCAGATGCATGTATGTGCCATTCTTTACATGAGTACTGAGGAATCAAACCCAGGCCATCAGGCCTTGCAAACAAGCACCCTTAACATCTCAGTGATCTCTCCAGCCCCATTGCTAATCTTAACTGATGTCATATAATATCTTAAGAATAAGCAATTCCTGGTATGTCTTAAAACATGAAAACATCAAGCTGGAGAGATGGCTCAGTGGTTAAAAGTACTTGTTTGCAAAGCCTGATGACCTGGGTTCAATTCCCCAGTAAAAGCTAGATGCACAAAGTGGGACTTGCACCTGGAGTTCATTTGCAGTGGCAAGAGACCTGGTGCACCCCTCATTCATTCCCATATATATTCTCATTCGCTCTTGCGCTCTCTTTCTCGCTCTCTCTCTCTCTCGCTCTCTCTGTGCAAATAAATAATTTAATACTTTTTTAAAGCATTACAACATCAAGAAAATTTGAAGCCCTTCTTACATTGATACCCAAATTAATATTCATAAGTTCTGCTAGGGAAATAACTCAGGTACTAAAGTGCTCAATCCCCAGAACCCATGTAAATATGCTGGGTGTGATAGCATGTACTTGTTATCCTAACACTTCCTAGGGGAGGTGAAGACAGGTGGATTTGGGCCTCACTGGCCAGCCAGCCTAATTAGTGAGCTCCACACTAATGAGAGACACTGTCTCAAAATAAAAATAAAAAGGTAGTCAGGAGTGATGGCACACGCCTTTAATTCTAGTCCTCAGGAGGCAGAAGTAGGAAGATCACTGTGAGTATAAGACCCTACCTCGATAAACCAAAATAATAATAATAATAATAATAATAATGACAATAATAAAAATAAAAAGATAGACAGTGTTCTTGAAGAATAACACCCGAGGTTAACCTCTGTTCTCCACATGCACAAAAGTGCAGCCACATATACATCAACATTTCCACACATGTACACATACATAGAAAAGCTCTCTAAATTGTAGATTCACAGAGAAGTTATAAGGGGTTTCAAAAATTCAATTCGTCTCATTATCCACCCAGTACACAGATCCCCGTAACTCTTTATTGTATTTGAACTCAATAGGATATGCCTGAACATCAGGTTTGTCCAAAAACCAACAAGTGCTATGATTTGAAAAGGTAAGCACACAAGCCTGTGAGTGTTCATTTTGTCTAGAACAACCCTCTAAGAAGACAAATTCGGCCCTAGTTCAGCCACCTGCCCACCCCTCTAACCAGGAGAGTGTGCTATAATCTGCGCCCTCCTTAATCATGGTGGCACGGTGCCAGGTGACAATGGTACTCAGCAGTCCCTGTCAGCTACCCATGCCCTATAAAGTCCTCCCTGAAAACAGAATAGTTTCTGTCCAAATTTCAGTGTTCCAGCTAGTGTTATACACAAGTACAGTGACCCTACCAACTTCACATAATGCTTGGTCTGTGCTCTGAAAATTATAGTCAACTTAGGATCATAAGATGTTTAAGGGCAATGAACTGTTATGTACATAATGTCAAATGATTTGAAGGGATTTATTATCCCTTGAAAGTTCATAATCATACTAATTGAACCCAAGTATTAAATCTAAAGTCTTCTTTGCCTTAAACTTGTTTCAGTTTCACCATTTTTACTGTACTTAGTGAAGAAATTGTAGCTATTCTTCTGAAAGAAGAAAACGTCTTGCCCAGGGCCTGTATTTTTGGCCACATCTTCATTTTCAAAGAGAAAAGAAATACTTTTTTGCCAAGTTTATTTTCCCAGGACAATATGGCTGTCATTGCTAATTAAAATGGTTCTCTAACATGTAACTTGATTCCTGTGTTTTCTTAATTGTGTTGAACATATTCCAGAGTAAAACCTAATGGACTTCTCATCTAGTAATTACTGATCTGTGTGGTTGCACTGTGTGATCCGCCCCCTCCAAAAGGGCTTTTTGCTATTCTGCTTAAACTTGAAAGCTGTACAATGTATGCCTCTTCCCCAGTTAGGTTGTAAAATTAACGTCTTCTGGGGCACAAACTATGGATTGAAAGTAGGAATATCTTGTCACTAAAAAAGATATGTTCAACTCACTTATGCAAGATTATTAAATAGTGTTTGTAAGCTATGAAATATGAGCTTAAAATTATTGAACATTCAGAAAACGCATCTTTTAAACTCTAGAAATTGAAAATGCTGCAAAGTGTATGGAGGCCTGCCTATGTCCCAAAACTATCACACTGTTACTTTTTTCTATTAATACTGTTAAATACCAAAAAAACTTTGTTCCTCAGTTATAATAGACTTCACTCCTGCAGCTTCTATATTCATTTCTACCAATTTAGCATGTGGTTGTTCATCCATATGGCTAAGGAAAATATTGCCACACTGTCAATTTTGAAAGTATCGGATGCTAGCAATGCTGTCCTGATACCATGCAGAACACCAAACCAGGCATATTCTCTCCCTTATCAGTGGCTCCCTTTTTCTAATTAAATGATAAATTAATATGAAATTGACTTTCCTGCATTAAGGAGAAGTAGATAGGCTAGACAGTGGTTTAGCAAGCAATAGCTTCTGGGAAGGATTGGTCTTACATATTATGAAGAGCAGGAGCCTGGTGAGCATAGTACAGGATGAAACAGTTAATTACATATGTCCCCTTGCCCTAATTAATCTGCCTTCTAAACAGCCATTTATTATCTGGTCTAGACAAGAGGCTGTCACTACTTTTTGCCCGATTTTGGTGGACCACATGAGCTGTTAGGAGCTGTGTGAGTTCCTTTCAGGTATCTAATAACAGCCCACCCACTCCCCAGGCAAAATAACAAAAATTTTAAGGTTTAATAATAAGGCCCAGTTTATTACAAATGTTCCAACCCTTAATCCAGAGAGAATTTAGAACTGGAAAGTACCCTAATGAAATCTGTTCCACACAAGCACACCCTCCACACCACCCCTCCCATGTCACAGATGGGAAACTGGAGTCTAGAGAGGTTAAGTTGGATAAGTCTCCAGGTTGAGTTCCTGACCAGCAGGCTGGAGTTGTGCCCCCTGCCCATCCCCAGGTCATGCTAGACTGAAGAAAATCTGTACATCAAAGGCCTGTTTTCAAATATCACTTCCTTAGTTCTTTCTGGTGACTGACAGAAAAGGAAAAGAAAACATTTGTGATATCCTTAACTGTTTTACTTCACCATCACTTCAGCTACATCAGAGTAGTGACCAGGTAAAAGTGTAAAGCTTTGCTTAGTGCAGTGCACCTTTCAAACTTACAGACCAAGTCTGATGCACTCTATAAGTGAACTGGGCCCTTGGATGTTGATTGTAGACTTCAGAGTGCTGGGCAGAACAGGGCTCCAGGAGTGGAAGCTGAGATCACATGGAGAACTTGGTAGGTCATCATTCGTCAGAATGTCATTTCCCAGCCATAGAAAAGGCTGCAATGGTGCTCTCTCCCTCAGTAGTTTAAATAGCCTATAAATGCAAGGAAGGAGGGGGTGCATGGAGAAAGTGTAAAGCAGAGGTGTCCAGGGGAGACCACAACACATCCCTCGTATGCTTTTAGTCTGTGCCTCTCCTCATCTCGTGAGCCACTTGTCTCTGCAAACTCCTGACACCAGACAACCAGAGGAAGATTGAGTGCAGTTGAGTAAGAGTGTTCCCACACAAGTCAGCTGTGGAATATCTGTCTTTATGACTTGATGGTGTAAATGACCTAATTCCTGTCAAGCTCTGAAGCTTTGGTGGAAGAATAAGGGGGTCAGGTTAGCGGCCACTGTCCTCACTGCTGCTGCTTCGTCACAACAATTCTCTCATTACTTTTTATGCAGCCTGTCCCCTTGTACTAACTCCTCTGATAGAAGGGCAGCTCTCAGTCAGCAGTCCTGAATCGTAAGCTTATTTATTTCCTTTTGAGATGCCTTGCCAGGAAACATTGGGCTGAGTAACTGTTTTGTGTCATTAATCCTCTCAAAATACCCACAGAGGTAAAATTACCTAGAATAGAGAAGAACATGTTACAGTGCAAATGTGATTCTATAAATGTATCTCTAGAAATTACTAGATCTTTTCACAGGTGCTCTGATTTACCTTGGTTCCTTGATTCAAAACCAGAAACCCAGCCCAGTCCTGGGGTTGAGCCCTCAGGTCCTCCGTGTATGAAGACATTTCAGTAGCTCTGGGGATCTCTTTCAGACTGAATGCATAGGTGGGGCCCTCCCAGGGACAACTGCTATACTTAGACCCATGTTCAGTTCCACATAGCTCCCTTCTGCTAGGCTTCCTTCACTAAGACAACCCCCCCCCCCACTCACACACACACCTTTGCACTAGCACAGCCAGCCTGAGGGAGCTCTCCCATGCCTGACAGGGATTAGACATCTGTTGTGTGCAGGAAATCCCAGGGAGCTCTGAGTTAGGCCCAGGCCAGCCTGGTTGAGTCAAGAGAAAGGCCCCCTCCCAGGAGGCCTATCCAGCTAGGAGGAAGGTGCCTTTAGGCCAGGAACAGTGCTATTCTGCCACTGGGCAGGCCAATAGCCAGTCCCCTTAGTCAGGGCATTTGGAGAACCCTGAGAATGACTATATAGCCCCATGATATTTCCCTCAGAATTTATCCACAGAAAGGCATTTTTCTGTAATTGTAGACCATATTTTTGTCACTCAATAATTGCTTTCCCATTTGAATATCATTTCAGTTTTATAATTTGCTCATGGCGTCATAGTCCTGGTGAAAGCTTGGGTGATTATCCTGAGGCCATGAACGGAGGCATTTTGATGGCTGTGCTCTCTCCACACCATCCCTTTGATTTCCTCATTTCTGTTAACACATGGTTCTCCCTGAGAGATTGATGCCAAATGAATGACCTTCCAGCACCAGCCAACAGAAGTGTAATCTGAGCTACATACAGAATTCTGAGTTTTCTAGTAGTCATATTAAGAAAGGCCAGAGCCAAAACAATGAAATTTATTTTAGTAACATTTTATTTGACCGAGTATGAGAAAATATGACAACTTTTAATCAATTCAAAAATTAATGATGAGATATATAACATTGATTTCTTTTCAAGTCTTCATGTCATGTGTATTTTATACAACTCAATTTGGATTAACCACATTTCAAGTACTTAATAGCCACACAAACAACACAACATCTGTACCAGTCCAGGATCCTTAACTGGGCATGTTCGGCATCAGAAGTGATTCAGCTTTCAGAATTTTCAAGATTTTTTGGAACATTTACTCGTTAAGCATTGCTAATCCAAAAATATGCAATCGGTTTTTTGAAGCAATCAGATTTTGGATTTTTACGTCACAGCTTTTGTTATGCATTGTTGGCCAGGGATAACATAAATTTTCAAGAGATGAGGTGTGAAAATTTAAGACTGGAAGTCTGTAGTGGAGGGCCATATTGTGGCAGGTGGCATATTGATAGTACATGCTTCCCAAAAAAAAGCCACGGGAGTTTATAAAAATCCCTCTGGAGATAAAAGGATGACTTTAAGAGCAGATGCAAGGTCAGACCCTTGGATTAGAGGCCTACCTTCCTGCCTAGTTATCAGCAAAGTGTGACACCCACATATGCTAATAACCCTCATACAGCCCTCATGCTATTGAATTAGCACTGTAGCTCACAACATTCCCACCAGCATATTCCAACAAGCTCATGGGTGCAGAATTGCCAGGACATGGGGATTGTCAGTACCAGGCAGTAGTCATGACCTCAGACAATTTACGTGTCAGAACACGTCCTCATCTTCTCTTATCTCCTTTAACATTCTTTGTTATATTTTATTTATTTGCAAGGAGAGAGAGAGAGAGAGAGAGAGAGAGAGAGAGAGAGAGAGCGAGCGCCTGTGCCTCCAGCCACTGCAAAGGGATCCCAGATGCATGAGCCACTTTGTGCATCTGGTTTTACATGGATACTGGAGAATCAAGCCCTGGTCATTAGGATTTGCAGTCAAACACCTTAGCCACTGAGCCATCTCTTCAGCCCATCCTTTAACATTCTTTACCTCCAAGACTGGATTAGTTTTCTGTATTGTGACATCCTGAGAAAGTACGTGACTAAAGTAATGACATCAGGAGCAGACCCTGAGTGAGGGGATGCTTAAGAACACATGTCAGGCACATCTAGTGATGTTGAAAGGGCACTGGTGTTTTTAGGTGATTTGTTTTTCTTTCAGCAACATCTATAAACACTGTTATTTTTAGTAAGTAAGACACAAGGCAGATCTTAAATATTTTACAGAAATTAATGGTTTTAGATCTTTTCTATCACAAAGAAAAACAAGTGGTAGGCTATTGTGTATATATGCTACAGTAAAAGAATTTTCCAGAGGTAATTTGGTTGTTTTTTAATGTTCTTTTAAAAAGGTACACTTTTTAAATAGTTGCTATTACTTTAATTAATCAATAAAATCAGTTTTTAATGTGTCTATAAAATTATCAGTTAGCTATTAAAAAGCTATACAGCTAGTTTAAAATGAGGGCTTTCCATAGTCTGCAGCACTGAATTTATGTGGAATGGTATTTTAATTACTTTATTCATTCCTTGTGGGGAAAATGAACTTTCATCTCTCATGGAAGTATTTCATTTTGCTTACTGTTTACTCCTAATTATGTGTGCTTTTTGTGTTTCCTGTGGTAGAGAAAAAGCAGCATTTTGAATGTAATATGCATGAAGATTCCTAATATTTTCTAAATTAGTTTGTGTATGATATTCTTAGCCCACACAACAAATAGCTAATTTCTTTAAAGTAAATAAAACCTCTAGCTTCCTAAACCAAATTATAGCCTAGTTTTTACTTTTTCTTTGGGAACAAGGAGGTAATAGAGTATGCCAAGATGTAAGTATGAGGAACTTTTTACGTTGGAGTCTCAGAGCTAGAGGATTACCACGCTGATTTTCTCATCGATCTTGCTATATCTGGGAGTCAGTGTGGTTCTTTGTGACCCATTAAAGGAAGCCCTAGACAGACTTCAGGCAGAGAGAGCATGATTTTATTGCTACTTTAGCGTGCACAGGTATTATTAACTAGCCTAAAGAATGGTGCTTTTGCTTTGATAGAAAAGCCTAATTAATCATTCTATACCTAATGCTTTTAAATTTAATTGTGCCATTTTCATCCAGTATTTGTTGCTCAAAACCAGTTCTTTTGACTTTATGTAACTACTCTGGGGATTATGAGGTAGGAAAGCAAAACCAGTGCTCTGAGACTTCAGTGTTGAGAGATAGCTATCCAGGCCACACTAAATGCTGCCACCCTGTGTGACACTAAGGTGCTGTGTGAGTGTTACTATCACATATAAAGCCTATCACTGAGATGATACAGGTGCCTGTGTTGGGGTCCTTCAGATGCCGCATACTTAGCAAAAGCAGAATCCTATTTTCTAATTGTAGAAATGAAAGCCTGAATTTCAATGGTAGATTGTTGTATGGTCAAAAGTCATCTCAGGTACCATAGTCAGCTTGTCTGCTGAAGGGTGTGTGTTTTTAAATAATTGTACATTTTGTATTTTAGCATCACTGCTCCTTTGCCTCACACTCTGAGGGTGAGATTTCTGTGTGTTCATATAACTCTTCTGATTCTGGGAAATGGAGCAGCAACAGGACCCTCCCACCCCCATGCTAAGATGATGGAGTCAGTGAGAAAAGACCCTCCCACCCCCATGCTCAGATGATGAAGTCAGTGAGAAAGGCAGGCAAATGTATTCTGACAGACTCTGCTAGAGATCTACGACAGTTTTCTGACCCTCTCCTTGCAGGTACAGACTTTAAAGATACTCTTGAAAACTATTTCAAGAAGTGGCACACAGGGAAGATAGTATCTATGAGCTAAGCCTGATAGGCAAGAATCTAAAAGCAAATATAGAACAGAATAATGCCATTAGCAAATATATCTGAGCACCTACTCTGTGTCTTGGGTATATCTAATAAAACATGAACAAACGATGTCAGATAGCTGTTCATATTTGCCCAATGAAATTTACAAATATAAATATCCATTGTCTTCTAAAGATCCACATGTAGACATGCACACCTATAAAGTAGTCAGGAATGTGAATTCATTTCGGGCACCTTGCCTCTTGGGCACACAAGGCACAACAGAATAAAGCCACCAACAAATGGTGACATTGCTTTTGTTTGGCATTTGTGGTCATTTGATATCCCACATTAGCTAATACTAAATTGCAGAAGGACATACAAGTCTATTGACCATTCTGAATGCCTAGAGGGAAAAAGTGGAAAAACGGGATAAAATTCTGGTGTCAGCTCAGAAAACCAAGGGAATCCTCAAATCTGAGAAATACTTTCTTGCCAGAAGTAGGACTTAGAAGTGGCAAGAATTGAAGGCAGAAACAAGAGTGAGGTTTGCAGCCCATCTAAGAACTTTTCGTCCAGAAAAACTTTTCTTCTTAGTTGTGATTTCACCTAAAGTTTATGATAGTGCTTATTTAATTTTTAAAAGGCCAACGGCCTTGAAACTTGTAAAAAAATTTTAAATGAATTTTTAATTTTTGTGGTGTGTCTGAGTATGTTCATGTACATGCACTAGTACGTGTGTGGAAGGGAAAGGACAACTTCTGGTGTCTGACTCGAGGTAGGATCTCACTGTTCATGGCTGCTTTAAAGGCAAGCTGGCCAACAAGCTTTCAGAAGATTCTTGTGTCTTCAACTCCCATCTCACCGTAGGCATTCTGGGATAGCAGATGCCCACTATAGTATCCAGCTTTTTGTTAAACTTTTTAATTGTTAATTAAATATATTGTATAAGCAACTCTTGTGATGGTAACACCCCTTTCTCTCCTCCCTGTACCCAACCCACTGAGGGTCCTCCTCAGTGGGATTGCTGGAGCAGTTCATGGGATAGGGGGTTATGAATTGTATAAGCAGTTGGCAGGTGTTTTTTTTTTCCTTGTATTGTTGCTGAGGGGGGCAATGTCTCTGGATATTCTCCCCCACAATGGCTCTTAACAATCTTTTTGCCCCCTCTTCCCTGAGTCATGGTGGGTGAGTTTTAAGTCTGCTTTACTGTAGAGGTCTTAAGAGTCTATGTTGAGTATCCTTGGTGTCTGTCTCCATTATCCTTTCATAGGTTATCTGACTTGCTGTGGAGGTAGCTCTCTTGCTCTTCTTGCCACTTCCTCAAAGGTTTCATTTAGACCCTAGATGATGAGTTAGGGGAGGTTCATCTCCTGCCTGGGTGTCAGCCATCATCTCAGGTCCTGCTAGTGGAGTTGGGTTGTCCAATGTTCTGGCTGCCTTCTGAAAAATACAAACAGAATCTCCACATGAGAGTGAGATCAGTATAAGTTAAATGAGACAAACATTGTTAGTTTGATTAGATTCTAATGGGTGTAGCCTCTCTGTAGACCCCTGGTTAGTGGGGGTTTTCCTTTGGAATCCAGATTCTTGGTCTTCATGAGTTTACTTTAGATCCCAATTCCAACTAAGGGTTCCTTGCCACTGAGCAGATCTCTTAGCCAATCAGTAAGCCATTGATTACCCACCTAGTTTAAGTGCCACTACTGCACAGATGAGCTTGGCATGATGGTCTCTGCCATATAGCAGTGTCCTTTGCATTCTTGTAATATGAGACTACGTTGTATATCAGTGTCTTTTGCTTTCTCTGAATATCTTGGGATAATTTCCCCTGGCCTTCCAGTATTACATATGGTACCATCTGAGAGCTGGTTACCTTTCTGGATCCAGCAGGATCTCTCAGTGTTATATGACAGCATGTCCCTTCAATCAGCAGCTCAGTGTGGGCAGTAACTAATTACTGGGACGGGGAGTTATAGGCCAGAGCCATTTATTTGTCTTGGGGTCAGGCTTCCTCCCACCCTCTTCAGGGCCCTGCTTACCAGATGATGCCCCTAGCTTCCTTGAGAGCTTACTGTATGAAAGTAAGGATTTTATGGTATGGATTCATTATTGGTTTAGGTTAGTGTATATCTCCTTTCACCCTCCCAATCTCCTCTCCCCCCAAAGTTCCTTCCATACCCTTTGTCAATCTCTCAGTTCACCTTTCAGGTTTGCTTACTATTCAAGCTTAACCTGTTTAGGAAACCCAAATGAGGGAGAATATGTGGCATTTGTCTCTCTGTTCTTGTGTGTGCTTGCTAAGTGATCTGCTCCAAGTACATCTACTTTTCTTTAAATTTCACTATGTCATTTTTCCTTTCAGCTGAGTAGAATTCCATAGTGTAAATGTATCACAACTTTGGTATCCATTCATCCAGCGATGGGCAATTGGGTTGATTCCAATTCTTAGCTCTTATGAATTGGGTAAATGCCCAGTAGAGGGATAGCTGGGTCCATTGGTAGCTCTAAATGCATCTTTTTCAGGTGCCTCCACACTGCTTTCTATAGTGGTTGTACAAGTTTGCAATCCCACCGGCAGTAAATGAGAGTTCCTTCCCCACTCCCAACCTTGCCAACATCTACTGTTGGTTAATTTTTTAATTAATTTAATTTAGTCAGATTGCCATTCTGACTAGAGTAAGGTAGAATCTCTTTGTTGTTTTGATTTGCATGTCCCTGATGATTAAGGATGACAAATATTTTCTTAAATGAGAATTGGCCATTTGTGTTTCCTCCTCTGTGAATTCCCTGTTGTTCATTGCCCCATTTTGTGAGAGGGCTGTAAGTTCTAGATAATAGTATGGTAGAGATGACAAAGATTTTCTCCCAGTCTGATGGTGGTCTGTTGGCTCTGAGTATAGTATGTTTGTCTATACAGAAGCTTTTTAGCTTGATGAGAGCCCATTGGTTATGTGATTATTGCACTTCCTGGGCTTCTAGAGGTATATTCAGGAAGTTTTTACCTACTCCTATCTCATGAAAAGTTCCCCCTATTTTCCTTCCAGGGTTTTCAGAGTTTCCGGTCTTATGTTGAGGTCTTTGATACATGTGGAGTTGACTTTTGTTCATGGTGAGAGGAGTGGGTCTAGTTTCATTCTTTTACATGTATTTATCCAATTTGTTCAGCATCATTTGTTGAAGATGTTATATTTTCACCACTGAATGTTGTTGGCACCTTTGTCAAAGATCAAGTAACTATAGTTATTAAGAGCAGGGTCTTCAATTCTGTTCCATTGGTCTATCTGCCTGTTTGTATGCCAGTACCATGCTGTTGTTGTTACTATGGCTTTGTAGTATGTCTTTAGATTGGGTATGGTGATACCTCCTGAGGTTTTTTTGCCAAAGATAGATGTGGATATCCAAGACCTTTTGCCATTCCAAATAAACTTTGAGATTTTTTTTTCTATGCCTGCAAAGAATGAAGCTGGTATTTTTATTGGTATTACATTGAATCTGTATATAGCTTTTGGAAGTATTGCCATTTTTACAATGTTCTCCCAAGCCAGTAGTATGGAAGAGCCATCTTTTCATGTCATCCTCAATTTCCTTCTTGAGCATTTTTATGTTTTCATTATACAAGTCTTTCATATCCTTAGTGTTATTCAAAGGTATTTGATTTTTGGGGGGAGCTTTTGAAAACAGGACAGTCTCACTGATTTCTTTTTCTGTATGCATGTCATTTGCATATAAGAATGCTAATGATTTTTGTGTGTTAATTTTGTATCCCGCCATATGCTGAAGGAATTTACCACCTTCAGGAGTTTAATGGTACTGTCCTTCAGGTCTATTAAGTATGGGATCATGTCATCTGCAAAAAGGGATAGTTTCATTTCTTCCTTTCTAATTTGTATCCGTTTTATGTCTTTCTCCTGTCTTACTGCTTGGGCTAGGACTTCAAGGACTATGTTGAAGAGCAGTGCTGAGAGTAGACACCCCTCTCTAGTTCCCTGATTTTATTGGGAATTCCTTGAGTCTTTCCCCATTGAGTATGATTTGGGTTTTAGGAGTTTTGTGTTTGGCCTTTATTAGGTTGAGGTCTAAACGTCTATGTCCAGCCTCTCCAGTGTTTTGATCATGAAGTGATGTTAAATTTTGTCAAAGACCTTCTCTGCATTGTTTGAAATGACTGTGTGGTTCTTGTGGTTAAGTTTATTGATGTGGTGGATTATGCTAATCAATTTCCCTATGTTGAACCAACCTTGCACCCCTGGGATGAAACCTGCATGATCAAGGTGGATAATACTTTAGATGTGTTGCTGTATTCGGTTTGTGAGCATTTTGTTCCAAATTTTTGCATCTAAATTCATCAGGGACATAGGTCTATAGTTCTCCTTTCTTGTTGTATATTTGTCTGGTTTTGGTATTAGAGTGGTGGTAGCTTCATAGGAGTTTGGAAGCATTCCCTGTTATCCAATTACATGAAAAAGGCTTTAGAAAGAGTGGTTTCAGTTCTGTAATGAAGGTTAGGTAGAATTCAGCTGAGAATTCATCAGGTCCTGGACTTTTCCTTTTGGGGAGGTTTTTTTTATTACATTTTCAATCTCGATGAATGTGATAGGTTTATTTAGGAGCTTTATCTGCTCCAGGTTTAGTTTTGGTAGGTGGCCAGGAATACATCCATTTCTTCCAGGTTCTCCAATTTTGTAGAATAGAGGTTTTGGAAGTATAATCTGATGATTCTTCCAATTTCATTGGTGGCTCTTGTGTCTTCTTCCTTTTCGTTTCTGAGTTTTTGGGGACTTCTCTTTTTCCTTTGATTAGATTGCCCAGGGCTTTGTTGCTCTTGTTTATTTTTTCAAAGGACCAGTGTTGTGGTCAGCTTTTCAGTTGCTGCGCAGAAAGAACCCAAGCAAAAGTAGCTTGTGGAGGAATGGGTTTATTTGGCTTACAGACTCAAGGGGAGACTTCATCCTGGCAGGGAAAACGATGGCATGAGCAGAGGGGTGGTCATCATCTCTGCCACAACACTGGAAATAGTGGCAGGAAGGTGTGCCAAATACTGGCAAGGGGAGGCTGGTTTATAACCCCCATAAGCCCTCCCTCAACAACATAGCTCTAGTGAGGTTTTAATTCCCAAACTGCCATCAGCTGGGCATTGATCACTGTGAACACATTCATTTGTTTGTGGGGGACACCTGGATCAAACCATGACAACCAGCTATTTGTTTCATCTGGTTTATTTTTTTTTTTAGTTGTTTTCTTAGTTCCCGATTCATGGATCTCAGCTTTTATCTTAATTATTTCTTTTCATCCTGAGCTCGTAATATTGGTTTGTTCTAGTTTTTCCAATGCCTTTATGTGGGCGGTTAGGTTATTAATTTGAGGTCTCTCTTTGTTATGAAGGCATTTAGTGCTATGAATTTCCCCTTAGGGCTGCCTTCATAGTGTTTCATAAGTTTTGGTAGGTTGTGTTTTCATTATCATTTAGTTCAAGAAACTTTTCAACTTCCTTTTTATTTCTTGAGCTTTATTTAATAGCATATTGTTTAGTCTCCAGTAGTTGGTACATTTTCTGTTGTGTCTCCCATTGTTAATTTCCAGCTTTAAGACATTGTGGTTCATTATGATGCAGGGGGCTAAGTCAATATTCTTGAATTTATTGAGGCATGATTTATGCCCTAATATGTGGTCTGTTTTGGAGAAGGTTTTGTGGGCTCTAAGAAGCATGTATATCCTGTAGTCTTGGGATGGAATGTTCTATAGGTGTTTGTTAGGTCTAGTTGATCTATGAATTGTTAAGATCTGTTATTTCCCTGCTGACCTTCTATTTGGATGATCTGTCTAGAGATGATAGTGGTGTATTAAAGTCTCCTACTATGATGGAATTGGAGTTTATCCAATACATATTTATGATAGTGATATCCTCTTGTTGGATTTTTCACTTGATGAGTAAGAAGTATCCTTCATTGTCCTTTTTGATTACTTTTGGTTTAAGGTATATTTTGTCAAATATTAATGCAACCACACCCACTTGTTTTTATTTCTATTTATTTGAAAGATCATTTTCCATCCTTTCACCCTGAAGAGATTTCTGTCTTTAGAGGTGAGGTTAGTTTCTTGAAGGCAACAGATGGAAGGGTCCATTTTTCTGATCCAACCTGTTAACCTGTGTCTTTTTATAGGAGAGTTAAGTCCGTTAATATTCAATGTTATAACTGTAAGGTTTAATTTAAGCCCTGCCATGATGGAGGATTTATGGCGTTGATGCTTATGTTTCCATGAGCACACTAATTTTGGTTTTTGATGCTTGTCCTCTATTGGGCTCTTGAAGTTGGTTGTTCAACTCTTCTGTATGGACTATCTCCTGGAGTATCCTCTGTAATTTTAGCTTTGTATTCATATATTCATAGACCTGGCTTTTATCATGGAACATTTTCCTTTCTCCATCTATTATGAGGGATACTTTTGCCAGGTACAGTAGTTTGGGTAGGAAACCATAATTTTTTAGGCCTTGAAGAGCATTGTTCCAGACCCTTCTGGCCTTCATGCTTTCCAATGAGAAGTTTGAGGTAAGTCTGATGGGGTTCCCTTTGTATGTGATGAATTGTTTCTCTCTGCTTTTAGCACTCTCTTTGCTTTCTATTTTTAGCATTTTAACTAATATATTTCTTGGAAAGTTCCTTCTTTGATCCTGTTGGTTTGGAGTTCTGTCTGCCCTTGTATCCGGACCTGCCTTTCTGTTGCAAGAATGGGAAAACTTTCTTCAATAATTTTGTCCTCTCTGGTATCCCCATGATCCTGATGTTTGGTGTCTTTAGGGTGTTCCAAAGTTCCCTCATATTTTGTTCACATGATTTCTTGAATTTATCAAAGTTTTTTGATTCCCTATTTATTTCTTCTGTCTTGTCTTTGAGTTTGAGAGTCTATCCTCTAAGTAATTAACTCTGGGATTGAGGAATTCTAATGAGGATTTTAATAGCTGTGTTTGATTTTTGTTTTCTGGTATATTTTTCTCCATAGTCCCAACTCTCTGGTGAGTTCCAGTTTCAAGTCTAGTTTTGTTTTTCTTAATGTCTGGAAATCATTCTTGCATTTGTCGGTCCTCATTGAACTTACTCAGCTGATTATTGAGCTCCTCCCATTTCTTGCTTACCTTCATTTCACTTGCTCTTTTGAAGTTGCTTTGATTTTCCTCAATTAAGTTGAGTCTGATGGTGAAGCTTATGTTATTGAGTTCTACTTCATTTATGTGTTTTTTGACTGTTTCCAGCTCAGCTAGTATCTTGGTCAGAGCCTCACTGCAGTTATATCCTGAGGATATTTTACCTCATTTTGGGATTGTACTATTTTCTCCCCTATACCTATACTGTTATCTCCCCTATACAGTGGCAACTTCCATTGTGGGATTGGAGGAAGGGGTTAGTGGAGGACTTTCAGCTTGATGTGTTATGTTTTGGGTTTTTTTGTTGTTGTTTGTTTTGGTTTGTTTTTTTTTGTTGGTTTTTTTTGGCATAGGTTTCTTACCATTTCTGGTTAAAGGTCTAATTTTATTAATGAGGGAGCCAATATAAGTTCTTGTTGGGTATTCAGTGAGTGTTCTGTTCTGGGTTCCGGATGGTTTGGGATAGTTTTGTAACCACAGGTGTGTGCATTGCAGAGGTTACAGGAGTGCCAGCAGTTCTGGGCTTGTGACTCATATATATGATGCTTTGGAGGTCAGAGATCTTCTCTGGCTGTAGCCACCACTATGTCTTGCTCCTTGTGCTCAGGGGTGTTCCAGAGCACACATACCTGCTCCCCTTCCCCCTCCTTGTCTCCCAGCCCATAGAGATCACCCTGATGCCTTCCTAGCAGGTGTTTTCCAGAGAACTTTTGCTCCCTAGTTATCTTTGTAACAAGGCACCCTGGGGGTGCTAGAGGGCAGGTGCAGTGTGTGTAGGAGGTGTGTAGGAGTATAACTGTCTTATTTCTTCAGTGATTAATCTGTTTTTGGTTTGAGCTGGGTTAGTGTGGAGTAGCACAGGTGCAGATGATGTGAAGGTTACAAATGTGTCTAATACTCTGGGTTGGTGATATTCTGATACTTGGGTTGTGTTTGGTTTGGGGCAGTATAGAGTGGCTGCATAGGCTTCAAACAGTTCACCCTCCTCTATAATCCAGGGTGCATGACCCAGACCGGCTGTTCCCTTCACCACCTTGTGTGCACTCCAGGACCAAACACTCTGGGCCCCTCTCCAGTCTATGTTTCCCCAGGCCTCACATATACTGGCATTCCCAGAATACTGACCCCAGACATGCCCCACACTTTGCTGTTCTGGAGCACACAGGCCCAAGTCCACTGCTGCCCCAAGTGCTCAGACCCATTCTTGCACGTTGCCTCACCATGCTGGGGTGTACAGGCGCTGGCGCCCCTAGGGCTCTGGTCCCAAACACGCCAAGCTTCTTCCTAATTGCCGACCCAAACCTAACTTGCCCCTCACCAACTCAGGGTACTCAGGCCCCAAATACAGTGACAGCACCAGGCTCAAACTCACCAATTACCTTCTCCTACCTGGAGCATCCTATCTCCAGACTCTTCCCTGATCTGGAGTACCCAGGCCCAAGTACCTTGGTACCACAAGTGCTCAGACTTCAAACCTGCCACACAGGTCGCCTCACCAGACTGGAGTACCTCAGGCACCACTCCCACTCACACCCCTAGGGCTTCAGTCACAAATATGCCCAGCTCCTCACCAGCCTGAGTGACAGGACTCCACCCACCTTACCCTTCACTAACTTGGGGTGCAGAGGCCCTAAACTCACTGACAGCACTAGGCCCAAACTCACACCTTGCCCACTGGAGGTGCCCCATCCCCGAACACACTAATGCCCACTAATGCCCAGACACACACACAGCAGCCCTCACAGGCCTTTCTTAAGGGTGTTTTGTCTTTGAGAAGCTGGTGTGAGTGGGTGCTCCCTTCTCTACTTATTATTGTAACTCAGGCAACTTGGTGTAGTTCTTCCCAGGGAAGCCCTGGAGCTTTGTCTGAGTCCACTTCTCTCCCAGAGTCCTGGGTGGAGGCAGTTTCCTGCTGCAGCTGGATCAGGAGTGTGTCTTTCCGCAGTGGCATTTTCCACAGTAGTTGCTGGCTAAACACCGATTTCCACAGGAGTCACAGCTAAAGCTGCTGTGGCTAGCGTGGAGGTGAAGCGCGATCAATGAGCTAGCAGCAGATCTTCAGTGGCTGGAACCTGTATGTCTGGAAGTGCTCTTGGCTGTTCGTGTGAATCCCCTGAAGCTTTCCTAGTTTTCTGCTGAGGTTGAAGTTTTCTTGTACCCCAGTTTTCAGAAAAAGGGTATGTTTCTCTGTTTTTCTGCATCTTTCTCCCCCCTACTTCACCCCTTCTGACTACCTCAGTGTGGTTACCGAGCCACCATCTTAACCCGGAAACAATATCCAGCTTTTTTATAAGAGTTCTGGGGATCCAAACTCAGATACACATGCTTGTAGCAAAAGCACTTTATCCACTAAACCATCTCCCCAGCCCACTTCTTGATTTCTGTAGAGATAAGCATTTAGTTTAGCCCTCTATATCTGCAGATTCTACATCCACAAGTCAACCAACAGAACAGTGCTCCAAAAATATTCAAGAAAACAAATAGTAAGGATGCAACAATGAAAAATGTAATATAAGTATCTACAAAGAATTTACATTGCAATAGGTATTATTAATTTAGATATGAAAATACTGTCTATGCCATTTTAGAAAGGTGCTTGCACATCTGCACTTAGTAATCCGGGGATTTAAAGGCAATCCTTGGATCCTAAGGGGCAGCCATGATTGTAACTTGACTGGAATGCATTTACTCTCCGAAGAAGAAAGTAGCTTCTTGGAACATGAAGCTCACTCCCCAAGAGTTGAATTTTGCAAAGTGAGGAATGTGAAAGGTTTTGATAGAGAATTGTACCAATAGTATTAGAAATGACATGTCACAAAAATGTCAGCAGGGAGGTTAGGAAATGACATGTTCTCCTTTTGTGGCCTATATGCTGCCACTTTAGCTGGCTGAGGTGCCCACGTAGTGCTCAGTGGCACCCCAGGGTGAGTGTGGCTGGCTTTGTTAGCAGTAAACGTATGGCAGCATCTATTATCTCAGCCCACTACACCTGGACCCACTCTTCTGTTCCCTCCCTCCTCCTGTTACCTTGTCAGTACAGACCAGCAAAGAGTCGTTTGTTGTTTCTTAGCTGTTGGGGTCTTGGTGGTCAGCATTCTTCAGTGCTTCTCCCGAAGAGAATGCTTAGCAAATGTCTTCTCAATGGGAAACCTTTCCTTTAAACGGGACCAGATAATGAGGACTGGTGAGGAGCACACATACATAAGACAATGTTGGAGTCCGTTGGGTGGGGTCTAGAGCCTTGTTACCAGTTTTTTCCCAACTGCTCCTAAAAAATCCAGCCAAACCACCAGAACCCACCCATGGTCCCCAAACACTTTCTCTCACAACATTGTGAATTTTAAGTTTCCACAGAGATAGCTCTTACTGTAGAATTTAAGCTCCCCTGGACTCGCCTGCATGTGCATGGAGCCTTCTTAGTGGGATGTTGTGCATGTGAGCCATGAGACATTTACCTAAGCCAAGGTCTCTTGTGTGAGCAGAACAAGTCTTCAGAAGCAAATCAAGGCCTTTACTGTTCCTAATTGTGAGCTAAATTCCCATTTCCATCCCCTAGAAGAGACCCAGCCTGAGCCCAACTAGATGGTCCACCACTGAGGCTGAGACTTGAGAGGCTGTGATTATTATGGTGGAGTGGGAAGAGAAAGGGTTGAAGCTCTTGGGGACTGAAGGCAGGGAAACCAAATTGATGAGATTCAGAAATCAAAGCTAAATCAAAGTGAAGAGGAGTGGGCACAGGAGCAGAGAACACAAGGCTGGGACGGAGCACGACGTCAGCCATGGCTGACCATGCCTGCTGCAGCAGCAGGAAAGGCAGTTGTCTGTGCTCTTCATCTGTGGCTCTGTGTTTTTACCTTTCCTTCCCCTGCATAGGTACAAGCTGCTCTCTCATCCGTTCTTCTCTACTACAGGCCTAGAGAAAGCTGAGCTGGTAGGTTCCAGACTAGCACCTTGATCGTGACAGTCCAGAGTAGGAGCAGCAGCTTTCAGTGTTGTTCTGGCCCCACACTCTTGATCAGTCATGTTCACAGGCCCACAAGTGTTGATAGCATACCTCAGGAGTGTAGGACCCTGAAAACCAGCTGTACCATCTCCCCACCTCTTTCCCTCTGTACTCAGGAAAATGCCATTAGAGTGGAAATCACCTCAGATGCTCGCTATAAGAGTAATCTCACATACCTCATAGTTACACAGAAACAAAGTAGGCTTAGTGATCTAAATTATACTAATAGGTTTATTTAACTTCTTGTCCTACATATTGTGACATGAATTACAATATTTTCTATTTATTATTTTTAATTTACTATTAGTTTTTCCTATATCTAAAATGGAATGACAGTAACTTATACTCCTAAAGCACATGATAATAAAACTCTTAAAAAGGAAATAAAAGTGCTTAGACATTATCTAAGGAGAGGAATGCACCCTGGCGGGTTAGCTCAGTTGGTTAGAGCATGGTGCTGATAAGAAGGAGAATGAAGCAAATATATAACAACCCTACATGATAGTGAAGTTAGTGCAAGAACATGAGCTTCCTGGCAACCAAAGAAATAAAGCAAAATAATTGATAAAATAAGAATAATGTTGATGAAGAAAAATATATCAGCCTTTTGAGAAAAAGTTTTTTTCCAAGTCTTAAATTCTAGAGGTTTGTCATAGCCTCTGACTAAGAGATAATGCAGTAGAATCAAGTTTTACAAGAATGGCAAATGTGTTGTATTCATGGCCCTTACTTGGGTTATTCACATCTCCAACCCCTATCCCAGGCCTAAGCAACTCTTAATTTGCCTTGTGAAATCCACAGTTACCTTTCCTGTAGGTAAATTGAGTCCTGCAGAAATCACATACATACTTCACATGCATACAGTGTTACATTGAGCACTGCCAATAGGCCCACCCCAGGCTGGTGTAAATACATGGTGTAGACTGGGTTCAGAACAGGCGGAATTCTTCTCAGCATGGGCTCCTCAAAAGCTGTGGAATCAATGGGCGTGGTGGCGCATGCCTTTAATCCCAGCAGAGGTAGGAGGATCACCATGAGTTCAAGGCCACCCTTGAGACTACATAGTGAATTCCAGGTCAGCCTGAGCTAGAGTGAGACCCTACCTTGAAAAACCAAAAAAAAAAAAAAAAAAAAATGCTGTGGAATTTCTGATGATTTGAATTTTAACATTCCATTTTTTAGGAGTTCTTTGGAATTTATCCTCATGCGACGCTGTGAAGATGACAATCATCCGAGATGCCCTCTCAACCCTCACAAACACTGTGATCGTCCCACACTCTGGGTGGAATAACTCTTCTTTTGATGATGATCATAAAATTAAATTCCAGACTTCACTAGTTCTTCGGAACACGACAGGTTGCCTGAGGTAAGGTGTTTCTTTCCAGTTAATTATGTGATTAAAGAATGTGTGTCATAGAAGTTGGCTGTGTAAGGACTAACTTTGTTTACTACCTGACGATGTAGTTTCATTTCATAGTCGTTCCCTTTACCCATTTAAAACCTGGAATTCTCCTTTGCATATATGTGATACAGCTCACCATTTGCCATCAGCCACTGGACTTCTGTGTGTGAAAATCCTTGTTTGTGCAGGCGTAGGGTCACATAGAAGCCATCACATGGCTCTACTGTGAATTAGCAGAAAGGTCTAGCAGTCCAAGTTCACTGCCAAAATTCCTGTGCTTTCTACTTCAGTAGTATTTAATGATTATCACATTCTTATTTCTGATACGTGTGTGACCTGATCTTTGTTTAAATTCAAAATATGATCATTGAACATGTATATGTGGTGTTTTTAGAGGAGGTTGTTCTGTTTGCTTTTAGAGGTGTGTAAAAAGTTGTGTAATGTAAACATACATTTTGAGTTTTATAGACCAACCAAATACTGTTATTTTGTTGGTTCTCTTTAGCATCTAAAATCTGCAGTTCTCATGGATATATGTTGACATAGCTCACCTCTTGCCATTAGCACGCTTCCCTTCACATTTGACCCTATTCCCGCATCATATGCCCCTGGGCACTTGAAGCAGAATCCCTGAGGCAAAGTGAAGGTAACCTGGAACTCCCAGCTTCCAGTCCCACTGTGAGCTTTCACTTCATCTTTAAAATAGAGGTGTCCAGTGCCCTTGTGCCCTGCCCTGAACAAAAGGATGTCTGAACCTCTCAGCAGAGAGCTTAAGGAGGGAGAGGACCAGTGCTGCTCTCAAGCATCCCTCCCTCCACTGTGGCAGAAAGTCGCCAGCATCCTAGCCCCTTCATAGCACAGACTCACATGTCCACACATGAATGAGCCCTGTGGCCTGTAGTCAGAAGGAAGCCACAGTCCCTTCTCTTCTACCAAGGATCCAGAGAGGTGCTGTCGCTCCTCAGCAAGTCTGCCAGGACATAGCCTTGGCTCCCATGTGGCTCTATGTAACTCTAGCTGAATTTCACCTGAGTGAAACCAGGAACAATAAGACAGGCTCTGGACTCCAGCTATCAGGGAACCACAGTCTAGCCAGGAAGACACAAATAGTGAACAAGAAGATGATAGTAGGAGCCATAGAAACCTACATGGCTGACAAAGGGTTATTGTCAGCTACTGTGGTAGTTACCAAGGAGAAATTTAAGCCTGTATCTGAAATACTATAAAAGCTAACACTCCTATGAGGGCTGGTGGTCAGGGACACAAGTGTTCCAAGCCAAGAAGGTGTTTAGTGTAAAGCCCCAGGGCAGGAATGATCTTTCAGTGTAGATCAGTGAATCAAGGGCACGTTGGCTGCAGATCATGTCAGATTTTGTTGATTGGAACAAATTTTCATTTTATTTTGAGCACCATGAGAAGCCATGATAAGATTTTAAGCAAGAAGTCATAGGAACAGCTTTTCCTAGTATGTGGAAGACAGTATGGGCAAATAGGAAAATAAGACTGTTATAGCGACCCAGGCAAATGACAAGAGTGGCCTAGGCAGATTTGGGGTGTCTTGTGGTGACTTGAATATAAAGGATGAGGAGAAGACAGAAACAAGGATAACATCTAGGTCTTTGACCGATCTGCTAAGTGGAGGTGCTGCCGGGTGAGGACTGAAGAGATGTTGGGGGTGAGCAGCTAAGAGTTTTTACCATAGGTCAAAACTCTTATAGGTCATTTACCATGTCATTGTAGTGTTATAGAGGGCCAGTGACAAAGAATTGGTGTCTAGTAGTCCTGAGTTACAGGTTGTAGTAAAGCCTCCCTGCAAAGATAATGGCAAGTGACAATGTTGAGGCCAGGGGCACATACTCTCAGAAGGTTAAGAAGGGAAGTTCTAAGCCCAAGGTGAAAGGTCAACTATTGCATGTCAGCTGCAGAGAGGTGTTGCAAACACAGGAAGGGCCACAGGGCACATTGTCTGTTCCTGAAAAAGAAAGTGAACAAATAGCGGAACAAATATTCTGAGTTAAAGTTTTATAAATTCTCAATTTGTATAATCTCAGTGTTAGCCTAGAACCCATGTTTTCAGAACATAAAATATATGTCTTATAATTTGGAAGAGAAAATTGATATAAAAAAATGGGTATGTATGACACCCAAAATTATCTTTAGGGTTTTTTATAATTCAAAAGTTGTGTTTGGTGGGGGAGGGGTTGGTTGGTGGGATGGTAGGTGTCATAGTCAGCCACTGTGATGAACCTCCAAACCAGGCACAGCTATAGGAAGAAGGGATTTATTGGAGTTACAGATCCAGGGGAAGTTCCATAATGGTGAAAGAGGATGGCCCCCTTTCACAGGTCCAAACAGAGAAAGCAAGGAGCCATCATCAACACCACACACACTGGCACACAGGTGAGGGTAGGGGGAGAAAAAGATTTCCTTCTCCTTTATATAGCCTTAGGGTGGGGTCTTACAACCCTTTCTCAGACTTGTTGACTTCCTGAGTCTCTGGAATTTCCTTCCGGCACAGACTCCCCTGGAAGGGATGTTTGTTTCTAGCTAACATGACTTCCTGAATTCCCTGAGCCTCCTTTAGCTCTCTTCAATTTGGAGGAAATCAGTTACAGAGCACTCAAGATTACTGTGGACTGCTATGCTAACAGGTCAAGTTGACAGCCAAACTTAACCATCACAGTAGGTATTTTGAGGCAGAGTATCATATAGCTCAGGCTGGCCTTGAACTCACTATGTAGCCAAAGCTGGCCTTGAACTCCTTATCCTTCTGCTTCTACCTTCCAAGTGCTGAGTTTACAGGTGTTTGCCACCATGCCTGACTTATGAAAATGTTTTAACATAAACACTTGTATTCTAACTTGACAATTTTTGTGCAAGTGAAATGTTTTCTCTATTTACCTGCTGCATGCAAAACATTGTAACATGTCAAGGGCTGCAGGGATCTGGTAGTCTCACACTGGAAGGAAATGGGATCCACACTAACAACCACCAGAGGTGACGCGCATTGTGCCAGACACTTGTTTTGCCCTAATTCATAACTCGCTGCTTCCTCATCACAGCCCTAAGGTAGTTACTCTTATTTTCCCTTTTACATGTGAGGAGTTTGAGGAAGTTAGCCCCCTAAATAATGACCTTAGAGGAGTCAACGTGGCATGTCATGGGAATAACACAGTTACAGTTCACTTCTCTTCTATATGTGTGGATAAGGGGGAGCTGGCCACAGTTGAGAGCATGGGGGCTTGTTGAAGCGCAGGCTCCAAAGAGCCTCATCAAGCCAATGTGAAATGGCTGCTCTCTGCCGCCATTCTCCAGGTTCCCCAAGGTCGGGCTTCATGGCTACTGAGCAAGTGGCTTGTTTCCTCAGCTCCCGTATGTCTCTGCTCATTCAGGAACCTCAGCTCTGCAGGAGAGGAAGCGAGGAAGCAGATGCGCTCCTGTGAGGGACTGGTAGACTCGCTGCTGTACGTGATCCACACATGCGTGAACACGTCTGAGTATGACAGCAAGGTCAGTGCCTCCTTAGCCACCCAAGGACAGAGCAGGCTTCTACTTGCATGTGCTCCACGCTCTGAAATCCTGAAGCTACTCTCACGATCACAGTATGAGTCTGTCTAAATAATTACAGTTGGAAAGGGACAGCAACAGGAACATAGCAAGTAATAGGACTAGCTCTAAAACCATGGAAACATAGTCTCCATGTGGTCAGGACCTAGCAGCAGGCCTTTCTTTGTGGTTCCCAGAGGCTCATGTTCCATTTGACCTCCTCTGCACCATTTCTTCCATTGCTGCATGCATGCCCTTCTCCTGCATGAGGGTGTTATAGCCAAGACACTGTGAACCTAACCTCTCAGCCCTTCTCGTCCATGTACCCCTCCAGCAGCCGCTTTTACTGCAGCTTCAAGAGCCCTCCGGCTTTCTTCATCCCTCCTGAGCATAAGGCATCTGCCGTCCTTTACTTGCTATATCAACCAAACCCAGCCTGCCTCAGGAACTGAGGAAGGTGGGAAGACATAGGCTCAGTCCATGGTTCCAGGATGGGCTAGACTAGGAAAGACTATTGGTAGATGTTGGGTCACAAAGATGAGTCTTGCAGAGAAAAGGATAATGAATGGTTGACTTGGGAAGAAAGTGTGGGAAGGGCTACAAGTGACAGCCAAGTTTTTATCTAAGCCCCGCTGACCTATAACTGACACTGAGCAAAGCAGACAAGTTGTAAAGGGCACTTGCTGGGTCATCAAATGCCAAACTTAATTTTCGTCATTGAATTGAAGTAACACTTGGATGACAACCCCCCCCCCCAGTTAAATATGTGATATATACTTTAAAGAACAAAATAACATGTAATGTGCAGAGGCAAAATATGAACAGAAAGAAATCAGTGCACTCCTGGGGGGAGGGGGAGGATAGATGGGACTTAAAGGGAGGTACTGGACCTGTCCCACTGAGGTTCTTGGGTGGAGGGTGGGTGAGGCCCTGGCATTCTGAGTGCAATGTGCACTGCAGGAGGCCTAATATGGACTTTGGGCCAGAGTCTCACACATCTTACTCATAAAACCAGATCCTCAGTTGTACTGAGGACAACTCTGCACTCTGTTGTTTGGGTACCCACCAAAAATTCCAGAACCACAATTTTTTTTCTGTGGATTGTTTCAGATTCCATAAATAAAGAAGCAATGCCTTTACGTTCTCCATTTATTTCCTGTTGGTGCACGTGGTACAGAAGCATTTTGCATGCTGAGTTTAATTACATACTGTGTTGTTTTTCAGACAGTGGAGAATTGTGTGTGTACCCTGAGGAACCTCTCCTATCGGTTGGAGCTAGAGGTCCCCCAGGCCCGGCTGCTTGGACTGAATGAGCTGGATGACTTGCTAGGTAAAGAGTCTCCCAGCAAAGACTCCGAACCAAGCTGCTGGGGAAAGAAGAAAAAAAAGAAAAAGAGAACTCCACAAGAAGACCAAGTTAGTATTTTATTTCACGTGAAACTATAAAATAGCTTTATTTTTCTGGGAGTGAGAAATCACAAATTTGGCAAGAAAACATTCTAGCTAAAGCTGAGCCCAGGGTGGAAGACTGTGCTCCTTTGATTTCACCAAGCTTGCACTGTTTTGTCTTTCAGTGGGATGGAGTCGGGCCTATCCCAGGACTGTCGAAGTCCCCCAAAGGGGTTGAGATGCTGTGGCACCCATCAGTGGTAAAACCATATCTGACTCTTCTAGCAGAAAGTTCCAACCCAGCCACCTTGGAAGGCTCTGCTGGATCTCTCCAGAACCTCTCTGCTGGCAACTGGAAGGTGGCGTCTTCCTTTTGTTCACACTTCTATTGTTTCGGTCAGATCAGCCATTGTGGTGAAAGAGGGGACACACTGGTTTATATAGATGGTCTGTGGAAGGGAATGAAGGAAAAAAGGAGATAAGGTCTCCCTTAGGGAATCCAAAGATGGATTCAGAGCTGGGAAGATGGCTCAGTGGACAAAGTGCTTGCCATGCAAGTGTGAGTTCCTAAGATCAGATCCCCAGCACCCAACCACGTAAAGACAGATACTGCAGCATGAGTGGCTGTAATGCCAGGGTACCTGCAGTGAGATGAGAGGTGGAGACAGGAGTGTCAGAAGAAGCTCAGGGGCCTGGTAAACAGTCAAAAACAACAGACCTTGTCTCAAAACAATAAGGTAGAAGATGAAGATCTCTCCACACATGCTGTGGCACATGCATAGCAGCTCTCTCTCTCCCTCCCTCCCCCTCTCTCATATTCTTTTTCCCTCCCTCTCTCTCTCTCTCTCTCTCTCACACACACACACACACACACACACACAGAGAGAGAGAGAGAGAGAGAGAGAAAGAGAGAGAGAGAGAAAGAAAGAGAGGCCTTCCCATGAGAATCTGAAGGCTGGTGAGCTCACAGACCGTGGAGTACAGGTTATGTGCTGTGAGAAGACATCCACAGCAGCCTGGCAGGGAGAGAGTGGAGAGGAGAGCACAGCATAGAGGCAAAGGGCTTCTTGCAGGGGCAGTTTGTCCAAATCAAATCTCTAAAAATAAGCCAAATTAAGTCAGCAAAGTCTGAGGTTGAGGGGTTGGTTGAGAGCAGTTAAAAAGGACAGCAGGAAAAATGTCTAAAGTGAGGGAAGGACATGTGGATCCAGTTTGCAGGCTGGACAACAAGGCAAAGAGAACTAAACAGGAAGTGGCTGGGATGAAGCCCTCATATTCAGGCCTAGACATCCATGGACAAAGGAGAAATGTATGGTTTCAGCAGATGATTGACAAAGACAAGCCGGTGAGGATGCTCGGGTTCATTTCTGTGGCCATGTGGAGTCAAGGAAAAGAAAAGCCTGGGGTTCCTTAGGAGAGCCAGGAGAGAAACGCTGGGATCTTGATTTGAGGAGATGGCAGGTCTCTGCTCCTCTCAGACCCTTAGAAAGCACAGGATGGCTCATGTCCTCTTGATACATGTGAGACCTGTGAAATTAAAAGTAGTTTCCTGTTGTTACCAAAACTTTTACCTATTTTCAAAATTTAAATGCCATCACATAGCCTCACAGGCAGTCCTGTCTCAAACATTTTCCATCTCCAGAAACTTCCTGACAAATACATTTTAGCAGCATCATTGTGGTGTTTGTTTGTGGCTATTTGCTCCACTACAGCCGCCACCAAAATGAGGATCTTTTGTTCACTATTGTCCATGACTGTGGACATTGCCAGCAGGCCTGAGGTGGTTAGAAAGATTAATTGAGGAGGATTAAGGACATATGTATTTTTTAAAAATATTTTTATTATTTATTTGTAAGCAGAGAGAGAATGAGAGAGGAGCAATGGGCACACCAGGGCCTCTTTCCCCTACAGATACATCTGGATACATCTGGCTCTACATGGGTACTGGGGAATTGAGCTTTGCCTTGCGGGCTTTGCAAGCGTCTTAACTGCTGAGCCATCTTGATTCTGTAGATCAATATTCACAGCCAACGTTTATGCCCAAAGGATTATTGGATGATTAAAATGTCAATAATTTTTTAAAAACTAAATTAAAATACATGTGATTCGGATTTTTCAGAATTTCGTTTCTAGGCTCATTCAGTGAATGACAGCCGCATGACAAGCTTGTTTACCATATAAGCAGTGGGCTGGTGCAAGAATGAGCACCTGAAATAGGAAGTCCCTTGGGTATCTGTAATCTGCCTGAAGCAGTATGAGAAGCAGAGACAGGGTTATATCCTGGAAGCTAGTAGGCTAGCCAGCCTGGCAAACAGCAGTGAACAAGAGACCCTACCTCAAGGTGGAAAATGAGGACCCCGAAATTGTCCTCTGATCCCCACGTACTTACCCGTACATACAGCACAAAAATAAAAAGGATAAAATAGAATTTAATCATTTAAGATATTTCAAAGTTTAGAAAGTTGTAAGTGAAATATTGAGCCCTCATGAAGAAAGGGAGACAATGAAGGCTGTCGTGAGGGCTGGGCGTCTGCAAGGGCGCCGGGAAGATCAGCCCTGCCTCAGTGCTCTCTGCAGAGCAAGCCGTGAACTCGATTCCCCCCCTGTGGATTTCATTGGATTCGGAAAATAAAAGTATCATTTCTTATGAAGAATGTTAATCAGATCTTTGAAAGGCATCCTTTGCTCTTACATGTATTATTAAAGTGATCTCTTCTGTTAGAATTCAAGAGACAGGGTAGTCAATCACCTATCGGAATGTTCACAGCAGCACAAAGGGCTGGAAGATCTTTGTATGCATGTCTTAGCCACAGCAGAAAATCTTAGATGTTCCATGAGCAACATCTTTCAAGCACCTTGATTTTAAACGGTGGTTTGCATGGATACAAATGCCAACTAAAGCACAAAGCTCAGAACAAGAATAAAGATCCACTCTTCTAATGTTACTTTTGTGGTTCTGTTTGCTTCCATACTAACTAAGCATCCGTTTCCAGTCCACATGACGCACTAGAAGTGACTGGCTGATGCTCAGCGAGAGTGTACTTTGCCACAAATAGTGCTTCTAGTGTGTATGAATTATGGTGTTTGGTGTTTCTGGAGAATTCACTTTCTCTGGGGCGATGGATTTTTCCAAACAGTCTCTTTGACAGGTTACTGAACTCTAAATATTGTTGCAGGGAATACAGAAAAAGTCAATAACTCAAGGAGGCAGACTCCTCTCTACTGTGTGCTGTGGGGTTACTGTCACCTCCATTCTATTTATTGCCTCTGGACCTGGCTTGGGGCCAACTGTGAAGAAAACAGAATACCCCCTTTAATCATGCTCATGTATCTGAGAGCAAGTCATCACATCCTTCTCTGTTTTGCACGAAAATATCTGACAGATAGTGGTTTGAGATCTTCAGGCTTTAGGATTTCTTTTTAAATCAGCCATCCCAGCCAATCGACCTCCAGACTACTACTGATTTAATCTCACGGGGGGGGGGGGCATTTATTCATTAGCTCATGTCCTGAAGATGGGCTTTTTGAAAGTGGTAGCAACATATGAGAGAAGAACCCTGTGTTAACATTGCCTTATTTTGCTCACTAGTTTGCAGCATACATCCGGGCAGCTGTCCGAAAGGAAAAAGGGCTCCCCATCCTTGTTGAGCTTCTAAGGATGGATAATGACAGAGTCGTCTCTTCGGTGGCCACTGCCTTGAGGAACATGGCATTAGATGTACGCAACAAGGAACTCATAGGTAGGTTCTGGGGGTGAAGTTAAGCTACCGAGGGGAGCAGCTCCAGTATTTGTAAAAGTCTTTATAAATACACAGCATTTCAAATTATTTACAACCGAGTCCTGGTCATCAGCTTCTTGGCATATTTGGATTCCTTGCTTTGTGACCGTTCCTGTTTGGCCAGAGGCAGACTTGTTAATTAAACATTGATCTGAGCAGGTAAAGTGCCAGAAAAGCAAGCAATTTCAGTTGCATGTTACACCACCATTTGAAAGATGTGGTCTCTATTTCCCAAGAGAAGTCTACATCCTGAGCAGCAACAAAAAGTTTGTAATTGTCTCTTCCCAATAAAATCATGTCATTAATGTTGTATAGTTTTTCCTTCCCAAATCTGTGTACTCAGCCCAGAGCAGAACCATTGTCACTTCCTGACAAGGGCAGGGTCCAGACTAGGGTAATATAAGCAAAGCCCCTAGGATACGAAAGTTTACAGGGCCATTGCTGTTGCCTCCCAGAGGGTAGGTCAGCACATGCAAGAAACTAAGAATGAGGTTCCAACATTTTGTCCCCCAAGCAATATGCCTGTCTCTAATCATTGCCACATCCCAAGCAGAGTGAGAGGTAACAGAAAGATCGGGGGACACACCATGTAACTGTTTTTCAACCCCAAACCTGCTGCTTACTATCCATGTAACTCAAAATAGCTTGAGTAACCCACCCCTACTCAGTTCCTGCTCTGGATGAGAAACAAAAGGAGCACTTCCTCTGTGTCAGGAAGGGGGCCAACATTGTCTGCCATTCCATTTGCACTGTCCTAGCAAATGGAGTGTAAGAACAGTGCCTTCTACCTAGCCAAGCCCCATGCCAGCCTATAGCTGGTGACAGGAATAGGGAGGGGGAAAAGTAAAAAGGTAAAACTCAGTGGCAGAATACTTACCTAACTTGCATGAGACCCGCGGTGCAAATCTCAGTACGAGAGAGAGAGAGAGAGAGAGAGAGAGAGAGAGAGAGAGAGAGAGAGAGAGAGAGAGAGAGAGAAGCTGTGAGAATTGAATGTGGTGACTTGCAGTGAAAGCCCTTCTGTGCCTGGCAGATTGCTGTTTTCAGTTACTGTCCAGATGAACCTGTTTCAATATACTGCTCCTTTGAGCCAAATTATCCCTCACAAAGAGGGTGGTGTTGTGCCCTTTCCACAGCCATGCCCCTGCCTGATCCCAGTAGGTGGACTTTAACTCAGTTCTCACACTTCCTTCAGAGTAGTCCTAAGCAGACAAGTTATATGTTTATTCTTTGAATATCTTATTTAAAAATATGAATAACTTTCTCCTGCTAAAATAAATAAATAAATGGTTTACACATACATCTTATGACCTGTTATCTTCTACATGTGGAAAAGACCAAGCACACAAGAGGCAATGAGCCAATGTCACTGATTGCTGGAAGGTTCCATCTCTGAGAAAAAGCAATTCAGAGTCCTGGCATCTCTCAGGATATCCCTATGTTTTCTGTAAATAACCCATCACCCTTCACTTTCATTTCACCATCTAGTGCTAAGCCAGGGTTGTGTGTGTTTGGTTGACCCTGCTGAAGCACTTGAACTGTTCCACGAATCACTTTTTCTTAGATCCCTGTAAAGAGCCCTTCCTTATGAGATCCAGGCCTCTCCTGGATTCAGGTTAGGGCTGTTTTATCCAGTTTCTGTTCCCAAGAACCATCCCCTTCCCTGAGCACTTCAGTCTTCATTTCCATCACCAGCACTACCAACAGACTTTGTTTTCAGGGCCATTTCACACTCACATAAAACACACACGTTCACACACATTACTGCCCCCTCAGCTGAGTTGGACCCTGTGTTTGGAGTTGCTGGTGCTGAGAGGCCCAATTAGCTCATTCACAGGAGAAGAGAGCGAAGCTTTGGGAGTGTAATTTCAAGTTACACCTTAGACAAATAACAAATTACATGCCATGTATCTTTTGGTTGTTTGTAAGTACTCAAAATCACCAGTGCCAACTTATTATCCATGCTCACATACCATATTTATCTTCTGGTCTTCCAGTGTCATTGCTGTTTTCCCACTCTTCATCACAACATTTGCTTTGAGTGAGCCAGAGCCTTCCTGGGATACACAGGAAATTAGGCAGCAGGCAGTTAGGCCTGTCTGCTGCTGCTTGCCGCAGTATATAAATAGGTCTTTGGTGAAAACCTCATTTAGCATCCACTCAGTTATTAGCATGGGGGAAGAAAACCCTAAGAAAATATTTACTTGAGCTTTAGTTAATTTCTTTTGTTTGTAGTGCATTTATCCCAGTTTGTCAGTTGGTAATTGAAATTGAAAAAGCTACAGATAATCTCTGTTTGGAGAGGAATAGAGGTCAGTATTTATGAAGAATTGCTTCCATGGCCGAAGCCTTGTCTTATCATGTACTTTACTTTGATTACGTTACTTCTAGGAGATAATATGTCTGAGATTTTACTAGCAAAATTTCCTCATGTCTTTTAAAGAAACTAACATGTTGTTGCTGCTAATGTCAGATCAGCTGACGTAAACCCTCAGCTATAAAAGTATGACTGTACTCAGTTATTTACCCAGACTAGATCTGGAGAGATTTAATGAAAATGCTATTTGGCTGTCTTACTTGGTCCAGATTCAAAGATGTTTTTAAAAGCTGTTAGAGGAAATTGAGGTATTTTTGATACACTGTAATTAAATCAAGAATAAAATTCTATATCATTTCATATCCTAATTCCTTTGATACACACTCTTACTGAAAATAATTGCACCACAGCAACCTGGTTAGTCTTTAGCAGATGTCAGTCATGTTTTATAAATCAGACACTTCTTCTGGTGGCGTGGCGGTAAATGTTAATTTTTCCCTTAAAATCTCACTTGTGCTTTTTTTTCTTTGCTCTGGGTCTTGATCATATTCTCTCTCTCTCTCTCTCTCTCTCTCTCTCTCTCTCTCTCTCTCTCTCTCTCCTATTAATGTCTCTTTTGAGGTTTTAAAAGCCTGCATACTATCAGGATTTTCAGCAGCAACTGTAACAAAAGCCTGACTGCTTTGGAAAGCAGAAAGTAGAATCTAGTCTTCTGTATCTGGCAGGTAAATACGCCATGCGAGACCTGGTCAACCGACTTCCCGGCGGCAATGGCCCAAGCATACTGTCTGACGAGACCGTGGCAGCCATCTGCTGTGCTCTGCATGAAGTGACCAGCAAAAACATGGAGAACGCCAAAGCCCTGGCTGACTCAGGAGGCATAGAGAAGCTGGTGAATATAACCAAAGGCAGAGGAGACAGGCAAGTGTGCAGCCAGCAAAGCTGAAGCGGGTGCTCTCGGGGGTCCTAGGATCGTCCAGGGGACGGGGGGATTTGTAGAGAATCCATACCAGGTTACACTTTTTTATATGTTGATAAACTAATAAGCAATTTCCATCTGTAAAAGCCTGTAATATTGTGAGAGATGTTGGTGCTAATACATGTATATATAAAACTATATATTGTCCCCTGACCCCAACTCCCATTGTCACATGGTTTTTCTCCTACTTTTTCCTTCATTACAGTGCACCTTACTCCTCCACTGGTTTCTGCCTCTGTTGTATTGCGGTCAGGTGGCTGTAACAGAATGTCATGTCCTGATCTGAGGAGCTTGTAAACAACACAAATGTAATTTCCCATCATTCTGGAGGCTGGGAAGTCCAGGAACAAGGCACCAGTAGATTTGGTATCTGGTGAGGGCCCTCTAGCTGTGTGCTCACATGGCGGGGAGAGAGTCTCTTTTCCAAAGGCTCTGACTTTCCAACACCATCACATTGAGAGTTGGGACTTGAATATAGGAACATTCAGACCATAGCAGTTTCTAAAGCCACATTTGTTCAAGTCAACTCCTAGAAGAAGCAGAAATGCCAGATACTGACATGTGGGGGTACCACTTCTCCTGTGTTGTGGCCCTGCTCCCCAGGATACTGACATATTGGGGGGCACCACTTCTCCTGTGCTGTAGTCCCTGCTCTAAGCCTGGAGCGTATTCTGCAAGAACATCCTTTTAAAGTCTCAGTTCCGGGAGCGATTCTACTGCCAGGTGCCCAGAAAAACAAGCCCACCGTCGGCCCTGGGGCTCCAGGGTGTGCTCTGGGCCTGCTCACACATCTCCCTGTGTTTCTGGATGACACTAATAGATAAAGCAGGGAGAAGCGAATCAATAGCAAAAAAAGGATTCCTGTCATGCAGCTGTAGCTATTAATTGGCCTTAATGTTTGATCAGTGATATAGTCAATAGCAATGTCAATATCTTCTCAAAACAGCCTGCTGGCAGCCACCCACCTCGTAGTCAGATGGCACTCCCTCCCTGCTCTGCACCCCTTTCCCTGCTTTCTTCTCTTTCTGGAACTGACTTCCCTGATGAGTGCTTCATGTCTTCTTCTGGCATCCCTCCTCCAGTGGCTTTTATTTACCGTGTATTGCTGTTAGCTTGGCCCAGTAGGTGTTTGGGGACTGTTCAGTAAACAAATGGCAGTGTGGAGCTTCAGGTTATAGCCTGTCTAGTCTTTCTAGTTCCCACCTTTAAAGGAATTCCTAAACTACAGAAACAATGTAGCAAACCATCCCAGGCGCTACATCCATTAGCATAAACAACATTATCTTTAGTCGTTTTCTCTTTCATTTTTTCTTTCATTACTGACAAATGTATGTGATCCCTTATTTATTCAGTCATTCATTTAGATTTTGTTTTTGTTTTGAGACAGGGTCTCACTCTGTAACCCAGGATGGCCTCAAACTCACTATGTAGCCCAGGCTAGCCTCAAATTTGTGGTAGTCCTCTTGCATTAGCCTCCTGAGTGCTAGAATTATAAGAGCGACCCACCACATACTGCTTCTCTATATTTTGAGGAAAATGGAACTTTACAGGCAGAGTTAAGATCCTATTTCATTGCCTTCTCCCCTACTCCCTCCCCACTAAGGTAACCTAATCACCTTTTACACTCTTAGCCTGCACCTGTGAAAGGCCTAAGAAGAGGCTCTAGAAACTCTGTTCTAATGTATTCAGAAAGTCCTGAACCAAATCGAGTTGTCTTCTGACTTCATGAACTTAACTTTCCTCATCATTCTTTCACCCAATGTTTATTGCCTCCCTGCTATATTTCAGAGGGGAGGTAGGTGAGGTATGACATGAGTGACAGCACACAGAGCCTGGAAGTTGGTGCTGTGAATAGACAACAATAGAAGAGAAGGTAGTAGGGAGGGACCTGAAGGATAGGAGGAGCAGTGCAGCTCTCTGGGCCAATAGCATTTGGTCAGAGTCTTCAAGTGAGAGGGCCCTGCTAGGAGAGAGGAACAGCAGAAAGCCAGTGGGCCTGGGGCAGAGCCTGTGAGGAGAGCAAGAACTGGGAAAGGCAGAAGGGAAATAGGAGCTGAAGACTAAGAACCTGAATATGTCATTGTAAGGACTTTGCTTCCCTTGTGAAGAATCAGAGTGGCCTGATTTCTGCCCCGAGTGAAGACAAAGGGGCAGCACTTGAGGTCAGGAAGAAGCCATATTTTCACTGTTGAATGACAGCAGAATCTGCTGATGGATTAGTGAGTGACAGGAGAGAAATATTGTGCATGACTGTAAGATCTTTGTCAAGAGGTCACACAGTGGAACAGCCACTTACCAAGATGAGGAAACCTGTGGGAAGAGGACCAGGCATTGGCTGTGGGCTGGTTACCTTAGCAGTGTCTGCTAGATCCCAAAGTGGAGCATGTAGCCAGAAGTCTGGGGCATAGGCTGAGAGCAGGTCTGAGGCCTGGTTTGGACATTTAAACTTGGGAATCACACTGTCTAAATGGCTTATTTATAGAGGTGAAAGGGGATATGATCACCACAGAAGTACAGGTTAATAGAGAAGAGCCAGGCAAGGTGGCTTCCACCTATAATCTCAGTGCTTGGGAGGCTAAAGCAGAAGGAACAATGGTTCAAAGCCAACCTGAACTGCATAGAGTTCTTACAGTAAAGGTAGTAAAGTGTAGCCAGAACATTACGAATCAAACCAGAAGCCAGGTGAAGGAAGTGTTGACAGGCGAGCATCAGTCACATAGCACAAGATTCAGGCCTGATCATTGCTGGTACAATCTGGGGGAGAAGGCGGGATGTGAGAGATTAGAGTTGTAACTATGGAATCTTTAGGGAACTACACTGTACTGCAGAGGGAAGTAGAGACATCCTTGCTTTTCCTGGGATTCAGGCTTCTGCTCTTAGGATTTGTGCCTGACCCAATGAAATTATTAATAAATAAAGAATTAAATATGTAATAAATAGAATCTGCCTGAAAATATGTACCCACTGTGTTTTATGATATGGCGCAAGCTTAAGCTGTCGTCCTCGTGAGCAAGGATGGACTCTACTCTTCAGACTCCATGCTAGTTGCCTGAAATAGCAGCAATGGCTAGACCCAGCTTAGAAAGGGGTGGTTGTAAGCTGACGGCCCTCCCAGCAACCATCTTGGATGGATGAAATTTCTTCATTTCTTTGACGTTTTAAAGTTTGACTTTGTTTGCTGGCCCATTTTGGAAACAAAGTTAATAAGGCTTTAAGCTGATGAGGTTACCTGGTTTTACTCTTGACAGATTGGGAGCACTGAGAGGAATGTGTCCCAGGTGGTGCCAGGATGGAGGTCAATGCAGGCATGCCCCAGCAGCAGAAATAGCCCATGAAGACCTTCACTTTGCTTGGATTTAGCCTTCAAGCTCTTAGCAGCTGTGTTGTGGAATTAGGTCCAAAGGAAGTGGCTTATACCATCCATTGCTCCATTTCAGTAGTTTAATTAGGAATATCAGGACAAGACATCATATTTTACATCTCATGTGTACACTGAGGCCAAAAGTATTGGGTTATCCTTAGGGCAAGCACTGGCCCCAAGTACACCTGCACCATAGTGACCTGAAGGCCTTAGTGGAGGCAGGAAGCCACTCTCCCTTCATCATACACTACTCATGAGGCCTTGTTGTAGAGCACTGGCTCACAGGGTAAACCCCAGGACTCAGGGCCAGTGGTGCTTAGTGACAAGACAATGAAAGTAGGCAGGTAGGTGATGGCCTAATAACCAAGGAGAACACATTCATTTGGAAGCATTGAAGGCACAGGATGTACAGTCATGACTACATTGCTCCCAGGCTCCAGGGAGACCAGGCGGGTAATGAAGAAGAAGCCCTCCACTCAGGTTCATCCCACCTTAGCTAAGGTCCTGAGAGCCTTGCGTTTCATTCTGGCCATTCCTGAAAGTGCACCTAAGTGCCTGCTGTTGGTTTCCAGCAGCAGCCTCTGTCCTGGTGATCATAAGAGTGCTGGCCTCTTGGACACTGCATCTCAAAGTGGAACCTGAGACCTAAAGCCATGCATCCACCTTCATTAACCACCCCACCCCTTTTCTCTCCCTAGGTCCTCTCTGAAAGTAGTGAAGGCGGCAGCCCAGGTCTTGAATACATTATGGCAATATCGGGATCTCCGGAGCATTTACAAAAAGGTAACCGCCAAGAATAGCTCTGGCATGATTAGTATTCCTCAGAGCACACATTCCTAATCACTTATTGTAATGAAATGTCATTATTCATTTTGAGAGGTTTCTTTTTCTCTTTCCACCCCCCAGGATGGGTGGAATCAGAACCATTTTATTACACCTGTGTCGACATTAGAGCGAGACCGATTCAAGTCACATCCTTCCTTGTCCACCACCAACCAACAGATGTCGCCCATCATTCAGTCAGGTCAGTGGGCAAACACCACTTCTCTATGAGAGCATTGGTATGACAGAACATTGTTCCCCCACCAAAGACGCCTGAACTTGTCACTTCCAACACTGCCCATCAAGCTGAGAGCCTTCTTTGGGAATTACATACTGTTACAAACAAACCCACTTTGTTCCATTTGAAAAGATAACACAGTTTGCATTGGCTGCACTGCATGAAAGAATCCTAGGGCCTCTTTCCAGTCTCAGATCTGCATCACCAGGTTGGGAAGCAGCTCTGACATCTGCATTTGGCCAGCTGGATGAGTAATCCTATGCAAGAGGCAGGGGAGGGTCTGCTCTTGGAGACGCACCGGCTGATACCAGGAGCTGATTGTCCTGTCTGCCAGCTGGCCATAAATTTGGAGTCTCCTCCAAAATGATTTTTTTGTTTTCTTGGTGAAAACTCTTAGGAACAGGATCCTTGAATTTAGATCTTTAGACCTGAATCCTGAGCACTGCTTCCTTTCCAGTGACACCCCACAGTCCTTTCTGGCTGCTTTGCAGACCCCCTGCACCCACATGGGCCTCACAGAGTGGGTTTTAGAAAATCCCTTTGGTCTTTAAACTGTCCCATCTACCCATTTGTAGTGTTTCACTTAGTGAAAAGAATGTTGGGTGATTCAGATGAAATGTTTTTAATTATTAAACCAAATATTTAAACCAAATCAATCCTGTAAAGTTAATTCTTAACTGTATGCAACCCGGGAAAGTAACATTTCTGATTTCCCTTTGGCTTTAAATTGCAGAGCCTAACACACACACACACACACACACACACACACACACACACACACACACACACACACACATCATCTGTTGTCAGTAGCACTCCTGCTGGCAGTCTTACTGCTCATGTGCACAAAAGGACTAATACACGGCCAGAGGTTCTTGCCACGTAATTGAATGTCCCCAGTTGTACCAAACCATGTTTCGTGTTTTTCTTTTCTCAACATTCTCTGCACCCACTGTGTATGGGGGATATTTATGTCTTGGTTTTAAAGTCATGAATTGTTTTCTTCAGAGGGAACTTTGCCTGGTCTTGAACATCTTTACTGAGCCCTAGGCTATGTTCTTTTATGAAAATCCTCAGCATTCCCCCAGGACTCAGGAACAGGGGTCTTGAGAGAGCCAAGAGAGTTGGCTGGCAAACAACTGGCTTATGACCAAGCAGAGGATCCTGACAGGCAGATTAGCATGTAGCTCTTAAGCAGTGGATTTGTTTTGTGGTCCTCTAAAACCAACAAGCTGAAGTACTGACTGGTCCCCATTCCAGTTCCTAGGCAGCCTTTGGATTCTGTTCAGAGGTTAGGTGTGCATTGCTCTTCTCTGCCCAGTTATCCTAAGCACTAGCCTTGCTGGTGTGTTGGTGGAGGGCAAGCTGGCATTTTCTATCCTACAGCCTTCCAGAAAATGAGAGGGTTATAGTATATAGACGTGGCTGTGCATGCTCACCTGGGTTCCCCAGGGGCAGCTCTCAGTCAGTGAAGTATCTGCACAGAAGTACTTCACTGCTGGCATTTGCTAAAGGTAAGGCCAAGGGAGGAGCATGTTGTCACCTGTAGCCCTGCATCAGTACAATGAGTGCAGAGAAGTGCTTCACAGCCCTCTGAAGGCACAGCTGGCTACCAAACCACTGGAGCCATGGTGCCCGGGAGGGGGAGGGGGGCACTGCTTTCAACCATATTTGATTCTGAGACCATTCTTATTTGTGATTAACTTTCTGGCCAGTCAGACCTTTAATGAGCAGAAGAAAAAAGTTATATGAATAGTTCTCTCTTCCTTTTGGGCAAAACGGAGACATGTGTGGATAGGTAGATGGTCATTATTAGATGACTTCTGAGCTTGGCACTGTGAGCTTCTTGCTGAGCCAGATGTACTGAGCTTGCTCTCTTCCCTGACAGTGGATCACCAAAAGGAAAACTTGAATTTTTTGAACTGGCAACTCTTAAACACGTTTAGAGATGCAGATATTTGTTAAAATAATCAGAAATCAAAGCAAGCCATAAGACCTGCCTATTGTGCATCTAAACATAAAAGAAAAGATGAGTCTTTTGCAAGCACCTTAACCATGGTCATAAAGTAGCAAATGTAACTCTTGTATGGGAGTTAAATCACTCCACCCAGTTTCCAAGGACTGGTCAAGTCTCTGAGCACTACTATCTGCATGCCCTCTGTGCTGGTCTGCTGCCAGGAAGCTCACTCTGCACCTTCAGTGAGCCCTGGTATCACCCCTGCACAGTGCACAGTGGTGAGCTTGCAGGGGGCAAGCCTGGTCCTCCGGTCGGGCTGTACCTCCAAGTACTGACTTTTAACACCGTCTGCATGGCATTTCTAATGGCTGACCTTTGTTTTCCTGGGAAGGCCTTCCAGATTCGCTGACAGTCTGATTTCTCTTTCTCTCTCTCTTCCCCTCTCCCTCCTCCTTTCCTCTTTTCAGTCGGCAGTACCTCTTCCTCACCAGCACTGTTAGGAATCAGAGACCCTCGCTCTGAATACGATAGGACCCAGCCACCTATGCAGTATTACAATAGCCAAGGGGATACCACACATAAAGGCCTATACCCGGGTAAGACGCCAGTTGGGTGTGTGACGCAGCACCTCAAGAAATCGCATCTCGGGCACTCAGTCAGTATTCTAGGAAGTAGCTTGTGCTTATATTGAGATGGTCTCCCAGTGCAGCCAATATTCCTGCCCTTTCTTCCCCACTTTTGCGATTGTTGCCTTTTCTGATTGTTTTGAGTGAATCAAGCTAGTGCAGGTGTGTGGTGGCCACAGATAAGAAAAGATGGCTGGCTCCAGTGGGAAATCATTTCTGATTGCTGCAAGGGTCACTCCCTCCACCTGAGTCCCTTCCTCCTGGAGTGCGTGCTCCTTGTGCACTAGAACCCTGGGCTCTGGGTGGCTTTGCAGAAGCTCTGTCTTCTAGACTGACTCATTGCTAAGTTCAAACCTGAGAACTGCAATCACTTCCATTTACATTTTTTGTGGAAGGGTTCAAATATTTGTAGAATATATGATTGTCCTGAGTTATTATTTTTTTAAAAAACAAATGTAATAAGTAAAAATAAATAAAAGTAAATAATGATAAGTAAAAATAAACAAAAGTAAAAAAATGTTACCTAGTGTTAGTACTTTTATACCCTATTCAGAAGATACACATAAAAAAATTTCATGGTTGACTACCCAAAGAGTAACCATGATTTCATATTGTGTCTATTCTCAAAGATTAACAAATCATAACAATTCAAGAGATACCAAAGAAGTCACTGTAAGCTACCACAAAAAAAGCATTTTTCTTACAAAAAATATATATGTATATATCTATTTATTAAAAAGAAACAAAAGCTGGGGGAACAGTCTCGGGTGTGCTGTTGTCTTTGAAAGTGTGATTTCAAAGGTCTATTTACTAATTGACTATTGTTACCATGGCAATTAATAGCTCAGAAAATTGCAGATGCTCCATTTCAACTATGAGGCTCTGCATGGAGGGAATGTGCATGCAAGCTGAAATGCAGGCCACCTCCTGAGCATGCTCCCCTCTCTATCCCTTGCTTGCTTCAATAAACTTGTGTGCTGGGAGTGAGCTTTATTTCCTCATTTAAAAACTCAAGTCTTTGCTGGCTTTAGCAATACTAGAAGGGTGACTAGTGACATCATCAGGAGTCTGCTATGAACTCTTGAAGACAGTTATCTAATTACTAAGTTATTTTCCATCTATAACCTAATGAATGAACTATGACAGACACAAGGCTCTGCCTCCATGTTCCCCTGTAGAGCCTGCCTGAGCCTGTCCTTCCCAGAACCGGGCTCACTCTAATACTTCTTTCTGATCATACTGTGACTTAGAGCCGTGCTGCTGCTTAAAACCAGCTAGAAAACCTGCCAAGTCTAAGCAGAGGTTGAGACGGGTCCCCTTCTCGATGGGCTGATTGTGGTTTTTGCCAAAGCACACAGAGCCTGTTTTGGCTGCTGACCCCCCTCCCCTCCAGCCCTGAGATTCGCAGCAATAGGTCAGATCCAGGGAGTGGATCCAGGGTGGCTGCCCCTCTGCTGCACTGGCTGGCGCTGGGGAAGGCAGGCCCATCATGGACAGCCTGGCCCCACTGCGGGCCCCCACAGCCTGAATGGACTAGAGTAATAAGCGTTAGTTTTAATTTCATAAAATATTTTCTTACAGGCTCCAGCAAACCTTCACCAATTTACATCAGTTCCTATTCCTCACCAGCAAGAGAACAAAATAGACGGCTACAGGTGAATTTACAATAAATATCATTTGTACAGAAGGTTGATTCGCAGTCACACAGTAAGGGCTCCCAGCAGTTGGCACCCCAGAGCTGGGCCACAATGCAGGGCTCAGAGAGGCAGGCCCTTTCCCTGAGGATCTTCACTCCTCAGAAACACACTCACAGTTCTGAACTTAGACAAAGCACTTCTGTGGTCACCTTCTGTTCCCAGATGTCCTCATCATCGGTGCACTGAGATATGTGCCACCCATGTGAGGCCCAGGAGTCTCTAGTGCATGCTTGTCGCCCAGGACTCTTCCTTTCCTGCTCTCCTTTTCATTTTGGTCTTTTTTTTTAAGCTCTCCCCTTCCTGAGGGCAAGGAAAGGTTGGTAAGCCCACTTTCCTCTAGTCTCATTAAAAGCCCTGAGTCCGAAGCCCATCAAACGAGGAGTGCCATGTGCCATGTGCCATGGCTCAGCAGTCCAGGCTCTGTGCTCATGAAAGTCTATCATCAGGTTGCTGGCCTTCCAGAGGCTGGGGTCCACAAGGGCCATGTGATCTTTCCTCATTTCTGCCAACAGCAAAACAGCTGGCCTTCCCAGTCGGGGTGAGATTGTATTCTATCCTTCCATAGGGAAGATCTAAAACCCCTCCCCAATCCATCACCTTGTTTTATTTAGGTGGAAGAAAAAGAACTTCCCACATTCCTCATAATTGATGCTGTACTTTTTTAGGTTGTTTTGCTTTGTGATTGGGCCTCACTCTTTGCTCATGCTTGTCCCAAACTAGGAACTCAGGTCATCCTCCCTCTTCAGCCTTGGAAGTAGCCAGCAATATAGGCATGCACCACCACATTGAACTCAGGATAAAAAGTTTTCTTAGTTTAGATAAACAGCCCTGGAGACATAGCTAAAAAGTCAAAGCTCAAAAAAGAGAAGATGGATTTAGCTGTGGGGTGGATTTTCGCTCTGAAAGCCCTGTGCTGTTAGCATGATCATGATGTGGATGGCTTCTATGACACATTTGTTACATCTCACTGATTTGGTCATGATAAGGAAGAAAGACATAAAAGCCACGATAATTTGAGGAAGTAAGTCATTGTGAGGCCCTAGCTGTGACAGCACAAAAGGAAATGGAGAGCAGGTGCTCTGTGAGGATGCTCATGTGTGCACAGCCTTGCTTTCTTCAGGTGGATTTATTAGCCCTGGCTTGCAGAAGTCTTTTTCTTTAGACTTGTACTTGCTCACATGTTTCTGCTAATTTTATTATCCTCCAGCCCTGAGATTGCTCATTCCTTTAACAATACAAAAAGCAGCAGGTTTCCAAAGGAGCTAGTTAGTGTTCATCAAGCTACTTGTCTTTTCAAGTTGAGTGAGACTCAAATATTAATCCCTGAAGAGTCAAAGATGATTCTATAATGCATGATGTGCTCAAGTTCACGGTGGAAAAGGAAAATGTAAAGCCACCCCCTCCTTTGGCCTGAAGGGATTGTGCCCTTCCACAGCAATGCCACCGGCCACTGAGACCTCAGGCTCTCCTGAGGTCTTGGGATGGGACTTGAGCAAACTAAGCCAGCCTCCCATGAGTAAATACATAGCATGCACCTGAAACTACTCTGACCTTTGGCCCACATCAGGGCTCTTTAAATGTGTATTTTTTAAATTGCTTTCATTCATTTGCCTTTCCGTTTCACCAACAGCATCAACAACTTTATTATAGTCAAGATGACTCTACCAGAAAGAACTTTGATGCATACAGGTTGTATTTGCAGTCTCCTCATAGCTATGAAGATCCTTATTTTGATGACCGAGTTCACTTTCCATCTTCCACTGATTACTCAACACAGTATGGACTGAAATCGACCACAAATTACGTAGACTTTTATTCCACTAAACGACCTTCTTATAGAGCAGAACAGTACCCAGGGTCCCCGGACTCGTGGGTGTAGCATCAAGATGCTTTCAGAGGAACTCTTTCTTTCTAACCTTGTTGGGATGGAGGCGAAAAGTCTGTCTTGCTGATTTGATGATGAAATGTGAAAGTGAAATGGAAGGAATGAGTGAGAGCTTTTTTTTTCTTTTTTGAGGAATTTTCAGGGAAGTGAGGAAACCCTTGGGAGAGGACTTTCTAAGCTCTATTTAGGTGTTAAATCTAATTACTTGTAGATTCTATAGTTTGGTGAAGGTGTGGGTGATGTGATGAGAGGTTTGAGAAATGGGTGAAGTGAGATGGGGTATGTGTAGGTCAAATCAAATTACAGATGATTTTTTTAATGTGAATAAAGTTATGTTCTGATAGTTTGTACAGAAAAAAAATAAAATGGATGCCCTTCATGTTTTATTGCTATTACTAAATGTCAAGATTGTATGCTACTATGTCTTGTAAATTTCTTTTGTTGGTGTAAATATGGAAATGCCACATTGGTTAAGTGCCATCATTTGTAATGCAGTGTGTCATTTGAAAAGAGATTCAGAGAAACTGACAGCTTAGGAAACAAACAAGAAACCCAAGAAACTAAACTATGACATCCTTTGTTTTCCCAATGAATAGTGTACTTTGGAAGCACAAAGTCCAGTCTGGTATAGCAGCGCCATGCCCATTCCCTGCCTCTTTCACAAGACACATCACTGCCATTTTCTATGCACACGAAAGAAAATAAATGTGGAGATTTCATCCTTGGATATGTCTTCTGTTCTTTTTCTTTTCTGGATGTACCATGGACCAAGTTCACAAGTACTTTGTGAAATGGGCCATGCTGAAGAAGAAAGCTAAGAAGCTCCTCTTTCTCTTGGGATGTGTACTTCTTAGGATCTATTTTGAATCTGATACATTCGAAGGTTTGATCGTGGTTTTTGTTTGTTTTGGCTTTGTTTTGTTTTTACCTTCTATCTGTTTAATACCACTTTCACCTGAGAGAAAACATCTGGCAGCCTGGCCCTAACTGAATTGGCAAAGACTTCTCTGGCATCATTTTTAGGAATTCAGTAATTACATAAGAACAGTGGTTGGCCATTTGTTTAGTTGGCAACAATGCAGTAAGCCAGAACCGAGTCTAAATAATTAATTTTGCTGAGTAATCCCCTGAGAAACAGGAACTCCCAGATTAGAGATGGTGTGGGCAATACTGTGCTACATTGCTTGCTCCATCTGTGGAGACAGTGAAGATCCAAGGCTAATGCCTCCTAGGTCTTACATTTTCCAGCCTTGAACCTTAGATGCTTGCGTTTTCCTTGGAAAACCGGGAAATAAGCCATCTGGCTAGTCCAACCCGAGGTGTTCACCGAGCTCAGTGCATTCCTCAAGCATGACAGAAATCATGTACTAAAACCTTTGTAAGTATATATAGAAATAGACCTGAGGAGAAGAGTGCTTTTCTGAGAGGAAGATTCCAGCAAAATGGACTCAACATAAGCAGGAAGATGGCCGATTCTGCAAATGGTAAGCCTTGAGCTTTCCAAAGCTGACAACCACGCTGCCCCACCACTCTGCACCAGCTGGACCCAGGAAACAGCCCTGTGGACAACAGAGATTGCTAGATTTTCCCAAGGAACTGACACCAGAGCAAACTGCGACCTTCTAAGATGATTGACAGTAACTGAGCCTTCTCAGGGAGCCAGAAAGGCCCATGGATGAGGACCAGGCAAAAGATGTAAGGCCCTGTGCCTCTCCTAACTTTCGAAAGGAAAAGCAAATGCAAACAGCAGGCACCTGTTGCATTGATTAGAAAGACAGGAACCACTATCTTTACTAAGACTATCAACACCTTCTCACTGCACTAATGTGCCCCTGAAGCACACAGAAGTCGGCTCTCAACAAGAGGTCTGCTGGTCTGTAGAGCCAGAGTAGGCCTTCATCCTCCCATCTTGCAGGAAAGGGTTGACCAGTGCTTATTCACCCTGACTGGACCTTAGAAGCACCAAGGCAATTTCTCCAGAGATCTAAGTTAGTCAACACTACCAGTGTAACACTGAGGGTGAGGCCCAGGCCAGGATTCTTGAAGAGAGTTCCCTGTGAGAACACCAAGACCCCCTCCATGCTCCATGCTTATGGAGCATGCTCGTGGCCTGCAGACAAAGCCATTTGGGGTGGGTTTGGAGTGATATTTATGAGGTTTTCTTCTGCTGTAGCATATCCTTTGCTGTGCACATTTATTTAAAGTCACATTTTTGAAGGCTGTGGACATATAAGTATTAGAAATGATACTTACACAGGCCCATAACTATCAATCCCTGGCATGTGTGTGTCTGCCTGGTTGCTGATTCTTGCCCAGAAACACCAACAGTTTATGATTACTCCCTGTGTGCCAAGAGTTATATGTCCATAGTCATTTCATCGTCAGTAAATGTGTGATTTCCCATTTTATAGATCCCAAAGCAAGCAGTGAGCAACCAACCAGTGGCCAAGGCAGGCATAGTCTGATTGGCTGAACTACATGCCAGTGTTTTACAAACCAGTAATTTGAATTTCAATTAGTCTTTGAACTACTAAACATTATGTATCAATGGAAACTAACACCAGCCACAAATAAAAAAAAGTAACCATAAAAATGAATATTTAGGTATTCAAAGCAAAAGTAACCCACCAGAGCCTCCTAAACCTCACTGTGTGAAGCCTGAGGCCTGCTCTCTCTATGATGGTAATGGTTCTGGTTAGGCTGAAAACTGCCCTGAGAGCGTGTCGATTGCTCTAGGCTCATCAAAGGAGCCTGAGACTTTGCCAACATCCTTGAAGCAATGGTCATGTCAATCTATAAAATTGTAGCTTTGTTCCTATGATCAAACTGCATTCCCAAGAAAAACAAATTGAAAATGGGACCATTATTATTCATTTATTAGGCTTTTTGTAATAGCATTTTTCCTGATAGCCAAAAACTGGAAACAGTGTAAGTCTCCAACAAAAGAATGGGTAAACAAAAATCTCAAGAATGGATAAAATTATGATATATTCATGTAATGGAATATTAGTCAACAAGAAAAAATGAACCACAGATACAGTGACCTGGGCAAATCTTAAAAACATGCTAAAGAAGGAAGGCATTGGCAGAACATACATACTGGATGACTCATTCAAGAACAGAAAAATCTCCCCTAGCATGACAGAAACCAGGTTGGTTAGCAAACTATTTGGGATGATGGAAATGTTTTCCATCCTGATTGGGGTGGCAGTTTTGCAGGTATATACATGTATAAAACATAAAAATAACACATAGAAGATCTTCATTTCATCGTGTGTAAAATTTACTCCAATAAATTAACTCCTGCTTCAAAGTCAGTAAAGAAATATGGCACCGTCTGAGACCTAGTTTTATGACCTAGCATCAAAGTTATGATTATTTGTTCCTTCTGAGTTGAAAGAAATACAAGTTATTTCAAACCTTAACAAAACAGCCCCTTAGAGTAGTTTCCCACACAAAAGGTTTTAGTACACATTTCCCTTGTAGTTACATCCACAAGCCCATTGAAATGGTGACTGCTTTCCAAGGTAAGTTTCAATGATTTTGGAAATTATCTATAAAGCACTACATGGGAAAATTTTTTGTATGGCCTATCGTACAGATTTATTTCTGTCTTGACAAAAGTAAGAAGTGAAACAGACATGTTTAAACACATTGCCAGAAGAGAGAACTGTACAACCCTTTTACCTAATGATCCAAAGAGATGTGTAAATAAACACCTCATCCACCTCAGAGCCCCTACTCTGCAGGGAAGAGTGTGGGAGCCAAGCCCTTTCAGCAGAGTTCCCCGAGGTGTCTGCAGAAAACAAACAGGGCAGCTAATGGGGTTTTTTGAACTTACAGATGCAGGCTAGTCTTTGAAATCAAGGAAGAACTTTGCTGCAGGTCAATGAGACCCTTGTTGGAAAGGAAACAAACAGTCGTAGGGTTAATTAGTGTGCAACTGGGAAGGGATTAGAAGAAAAGCAGGAGGTAGAAGGGTAGAGAATTCCAAGGGCAGCCGGCTGTGCCAAGATCTGAGCCGGGCCTTAGAGACACAAAGAATACAGCTCAGCTGAGTCTGTCCATCATGTCTCCTTTGGGTCTTGGTTTTGTCTCCAGCCTCACTCACCCTGTTCATTCCAAAAATGGCTTGATCTGCCTTGCTGACTTTGCAAATGGCCTAATCCAGGACACTGAATAATGGCTGCAGACACAAAAAGGAAAATTTTAGCAAGCAAATTATGACTTGAATTGTGTCTGTTTTAGTGCCTTTCCGTGTTTTTATGTCAGCAGCTTCTCGAGAAGCATCTGGCGCGTCCCCTAAGTGGCTGTTTGTGACTATTGCCATTGCCTAATTCTAAGTTGAAATCACTAAAAAGCATTTTGTGCTGTCATAATCATTTGCATAAGCTATAACTAGCTCTTTCATTATTAAACTCCCATCCAACGGTTGGGGGGATTTTGATAAAGACTTAATGATGTGATGGCTAGTTTGCCCTCCATGTCCCAATGATTCCAGAGCTGACCAAGAAAACAAGATAAATGACAACTTAACCTGAGTCAATGGTGCAATTCTGAGATCAGTGGGAAAATATCCAATTCTTCCTTCACAAATCTCTTAGAACTGCTAATGTGCTCCCCAGAAGGCAACACCCCTGAAATGAGTCTTGGCAATGAGATGTAATGTTTGGTTTCCAGTGCCTCCGTAGGCTGCCATCCACTGAGTGCTACTCTAATAAAATGACTTGGGGGGGTGAAGCCCCTCTAGGGTCTCTTTTTAGGGTTCTTCAGCATCAGGAGCTATACAAACCCCATCCTAGGGAGCTTCTGTTCCTTTCCAGGAGTGAGAATGAGTATTATGAGGTGTGCCTGCCTTCTGGGGACTCCTGGATAGGATTCAGTCCAGATAGACTCCACATTGGAAACAGTAGTCCTAGGAGGAAATCTAGCTGTTGTGGAGTGGTTTTCCTATGGAAGAATGCATTTCAAACCATCGTGGAAAATATGAATACAAACCAAGAGGTACTTTCTGTAGCTAAATGATGCCCACCCAAATCGTGACAATTATGGCTAATCACAGTGACCACTGTTCTCTCAAATGTGATGAAACATAATGTTGTGTTTTATATGCAAAAAATGAGGTTCCTTCTTCCCATGTTTTTCTCACATCTCCATGTGTTCCTTTTAATATTTTCTTTGATACCTATTATTTAATGAAAAAATCCAAGAAAGGTAAGGTGATATTGAAATGCATCAAATCTTTGGTCATATAAGATCTTTATTGGTTGGTATGTGATGGTTTAGATCTAACAGGCCTGTATGCTAAAGGCTTGGTCACCACCCAGTGCCACTCTTGGGAGTTGGAGATGGGGCCTAGGAGGAAGCCATCATGTCTTTTGAATGAAGACATCTTTCTCCCCCTCCTCCTTCCACTGCCACCTGCTTCCTCCACCATGATGTGCTGCCTCACCACAGGCCCAGAACAAATGCAACCAAGAACTATAGACTGAAATCTCTGAAACTGTGAGCTAAAATAATTCCTTCATTGAGTTTTTCCCCCCTTTGGATATTTGTCATAGTGATAGAAAAAGGAACTAAAAAGCTCCCTGTGTATGGATTTACTCCAAGGATTTGTTACAGCAACATAGAACTAATGAAACAATGGGTGACAAGAAGTATTGACCAGGCGTGGTGGCGCACACCTTTAATCCCAGCACTCAGGAGGCAGAGAGGTTGGAGGATTGCCATGAGTTCAAGGCCACCCTGAGACTACATAGTGAATTCCAGGTCAGCCTGGGCTAGAGAGAGACCCTACCTCAAAAAAAAAAAAAAAGTCATTGCTGTGAGGACATAGGACAATCTAGTTCAAAAGCCTTTCAAAAGAAGCAAAAGAAAGCCTCTAACGCAGCAAGTATGCCCATAAGGATGTGGACAGTAAAAACTGCTCGTGATGTTTCATGTAGGAGCGAGACTCTCAGGACTTGGACTAAAAGTCAGTCATGATACATTCTGATAAAAATGTCTACATTTTGCCCATGCCCTAAGACTTTGTGAGAAGCTAAGTTTAGTTAATAATGGTTGGGGTTTCTAAGATCTCAGAGTCTGGGCATGAGGGACAGGGAGACAGCTCTTTGAAATCTCAATTACCATAACAGGAAGTAATTCCAGAATCCCTGGCCTAGTTAGAGCATGTGGGGAGATGGGTAGAAAGCTCTGGGACTCCTACACTGTGCTTACAAACCCCACCCTTGGGGGCTTCTGTTTCCCAAGGGACAGAGCCATGAGGAATCACAGAAGTCAAGGTCAAGGGCATGGGTTCCGGTTTCCTCATCCACTATACCATGCACAACTTTTTACATCCTATGCCCTCATAAGATTATTTCAGCAAAGGTTCTACTGCTGGAAACACAGAAATAGTGAGAACTCATCTGACCACTGCCTGTCCATGTGAGTGGCTTCCTAAAGACTGCAGTTTTTTGCTGTTCCACCATCCTTAGCCAGATAGGTGACAGTCATAACTCTGTCTCTGGCACATCCCCATACAATGTTCTAGACACAGTAGGAACCAGAAACGGATGATTCTGCCTTTGCCCCAAAAACCTGCACACCCAGACCATCAGTGCAGTCTGGGCTGAGCTGAGAGCCTCAGAGAAGGTCCCTCAAAGAGGGACTTGAGCTAAACTTGGGCTTATTTTAAGCAAAGCACCAGGAAAAACTTGAAGCTAGACTAAGGAGGTCCACAGAGAACTGAGTACAAGAAGAGCAAGTCTGAGAAGCACAAAGAAGCTGCGGTGAGCTCCTACCATGGGTTTTATATGAGGATGACAAAAATAGCTGGGTATCAGATCTCTCCTAATCATCATCATAATAAATACTAACAGCATATATTTACTGAGAGCTTATGAGGATATTAGGTGTCAAGCACTGTGTCATATTATATAACCATATTATCTCATTCAGTCTTCACAAAATCCCCACAAAGGACAAGAAAAAATTGTCCTTATAAATGTGACAAGAGTAGCCCTTCAATTGAACATTTAAGCCAGGATCATCTGGGTTGCTAGCTCTTCCCTGAGAAAGGTAAATAGCAGTTCCTTTTGGCCCTTGTGTGGTCTGTGTTAAAGCTAATGCAAACCTGTAGCAATCCCTCTCCAGCCAAGAATCCCCCTCTAGCCTCCCAGCTTAATTAGACTTGAAGAATGCAAACAACTTTCAATGTTAGCCATAGAAAAGTTAACTAGGAACAACCAACCTATATTGGTTGAACTCAACAGCTAATGTATGTTCAAAGAAAATTATGGGGCTAGAGAGATGGCTCAGTGGTTAAATGTGCTTCCTGCACAAGCATGGGCGGGGGGGGGGGGGGCGATTGCCAAAATTTAAATTCAAATCCAATCTAAACAGCTGAGCATGACCACCTATGCCTGTATCCTTAGTCCCCCAGGGGAGCAGAGACCTGCAAATAGGAGCCCAACAAGCTCTTACATCAGGAAGAAAATCTGCCTCAGAAATAAGACCAGAGAAAAATTCTCTAAGACCAGGTGGAAAAGCAACAGAGAAGATCACCTTAGGAGAGCACCCCAGCACAGGCCACCCCCACACCACATTATGAGGCAGTTTAGGGTGGCTGGGCCCCCAAAAATAAAAAGCAGAAATGTCCTTGGACTTATTTTCGCAGTCTCCACTGTGCCAGAGATCTAGAGAAAAAGTCTGGCTGAGCTGTTTTTCACCTGCTCCCTCCCTGCAGGTGGAGTGGGAGGTCTCCTGCCATTGGAGTTGGTCAACCTTAACTTCCTGAGCCAATCAGCTATCTCTGGCTCACCTGAGGAGGAGGCAGAGACTTCCAGGGGGAATTTAAATTTGTCAAGGAAGACAAATTGCTCCCTTCCTCTTTCTCCTCATGGCTGGCCAGCAGAGACCCCTGAACCTTTAGGCTTAGGTAAGCCCCCCCCTGTCTCAGCAAGGGCCTTTTTCCTCCTCCTGGTGGGAGCTCTCTATCCTTTCTCCTCATTCCTTTTCTTCATCTAACAGTCTCTCTAAATCTTACCCTCAGCTCTATGGAATTAATTTTTAAATTCATAGGTCAAGAATCCAGGGTACTGTAAATTTGTAGGTATGTTGACATATTGGTGTGTTGGCAAAGAACCCCAAAATTCTCATTACAGATTGGTGTGTTGGCCAAGAATCTCAGCGGGTATTTTTAACAACTTCCTCTCAGGACCTTTCTCTTTCTGCCGGCTTTCAAAAACTGAGCCACCCATGCTACTGTAGGAAAGAAAATCGGGAAAACACTAAGCTGGGGAGGAAGGGCCTCCTGGCTGCATGGAGGTGCACCGCAACCGGCCTGGCCAGGCAGGAGGCCAAGCAGGTCAACCTGGAAAGGGGGCCTCAAGTTTAGTTAGACTGCATAGCTTGTGTAGAGAAGGACCATCCCTGTGGAAAACCGTTCTCATTCTCCCCATAGATTCATTACTTCTCACAGCACTCCAAGGGCAAAGGAGGTGTATTGGTCAGATTTTTGTTGCTGCAAACAAATTCCTTAGGGAGCAACCTTAGTGGGAGGGGGATTTCAGTCCATCGTCCGTTGACCCTGTGCCCTTGGGCAGAACCTCATGGCAGTGGTAGAGGAAGTTCTTCACTTCATGGTGGTTAGGATACAAAGTGAGCATGGAACCAGTGATCCACTTCCTCCAGCTTGGCCACATCTCCTAAAGTTTCTATCACTCTCCAAAATAATATGCCTAGCCAGGGACTGGACATTCAATACATGAGACTGTGGTAGATATTTCATATTCAAATCATATCCAGAGGGATCATCTGAGAAGACAAGGAAAACAGGAAGCTCGTTGAGCTCAATAGATCAGGTAAAAGCCAGAGCCTCCAACATTCCTCTTGAAGTGGAAATTACAGGTTGGGTAAGTTTGGCTCACCTTGGTATTCATGGAAGCCTGTTTAGGCTTTCATTCTCAATGCATAACACAACTGAGAAACTCCTGCACACCCCTCCATCTCAGAGAGAACAGGATGGGACCTGGGGCCTTCAGAAACTCCAGCATACCCAAACCTGTAGCCTGCTGCAAAGAGAAGAAACCAAATCTCAAGAAGGAAAATGGGTCCCTTGGAGAGTGGATAAGAAGAGGCAGGTGTCCCCATTTCCTGGGGCTAGCACATTCGAGAAATCTCACCTTGTTAACCTAGATGACCCCAAAAACATAGCTTTCAGAGAGCTCCTGAATAGCATGGCTGACCCTGAACTTGAAGGTGGATTTTCCACATCCTACATGGTATATGAGACAACCAAATTCACAGAGCAGATTTTAGCCCACATCCCCCAACCAAACAAAGGCTTGGAGAGGCACTAGAGAAACCAGGGTGGTGGTGCTCCCCACAGGTCAGCCCATTTATGCACTTTTGCATGGAAACAAAACAAAAGGGGCCGCCCTCCACAAGAAATCATGATAAGCTATGTGCTTCAAGCTTGGTGAAAAGTCCTCCATGGCTTTTCTTTATAACAGGTTCAGAAGGTGTAATATCTTGTCTCCATTTAGAGGTATGGAAGCCCAGTGAGCGAAGCTGAAGAAACTCACCCCAGGGTTAGGCTGTCACCTAGCAGATGATCAGCTGGTGAATACAGGGAAGGAGGGCAGGGGATCGATGCAGCAGCCTTGGGACACTCCATCCTCTGAACCAAGTTGGCATCTAAATCTCAGCTCCCTCCACTATGACAGGTCAGGCCTGCTCTGAGCTTCCTGGCTCATGTGTGGCTCTGCTCCACCATCCTCAGGATCCTGTGTTTGCTGCCAGAGCTAGAAAGCTCTCATTCCTGCTTCTCCTCTCAGGGCCTCGGAATCTACTCTATCCCATGACTACTACCTCCTTGCTCACCATCTGGTTGGAGTGCATGCTTCCTGGCCCACCCCAGAGTGCAGTCAGTCCTCCCTGGCTCCTGGCTCCACCAAGCTAGTGAACTTCTGGGTACTAACCAGTGGCCTCTACACTCGGGAGACCAGTTCATGCATTTGCTGAGTATAGCATTTTCTCAAAGTGTGTTCTTTGGACCATGTTATCTACAAGTTATCCCTAACAGAGAGTTCATGGCCAAATAAATCCAGAAAATGCAATGTAGTGTATTTCTCACAGAGATTCACAATACCTTTAAAGTTCATGTCAAAGGCTCTGAGAAGACTTGCAATAAATATTGAATTGAGAAATCAGGTATTTCTGAAATAGGAGTACATAAAAGTTATTTCCCCCACTGTGAGAGTTCTTTACTTTCAAAATCTGCATTTATAATTAAAATATACCTCTTTGAATGTAAATTCTCCTTAAATTTGAAATACAGAAATCTGGTCCCACCCTTGTATTTGGTTTGTAAGAGTAGTGTGCAATATAGCCCAGAAGCCCCAATGCTAATGATGTGAGTGATCCATACACTCAGTCGCCTCAGTACTTCTCAGGACCCCTTTATGCTCCCAAGTATAGTGAGAACCCCAGAAAATTGTATGTATGGAAGTTTTCACTTGTGATATTTATGAGATTAAATTAATATCATAAATCTCAAGAAGGAAAATGGGCCCCTTTGGGGAGTGGATAAGAAGATGCAGAGTGTCCCCATTTCCTGGAGGCTAGCACATTTGAGAAATCCCATCTTGTTAACCTAGATGACCCCAAAGTATGTAGCTCAGGGTTAGATTGGTTGCCCAGCAAATGCAAGCCCCCAGGATATTGAACTTGCAAGAAGGAAGGGAAGGAAGATGGAAAGGAGGAAAGGAGTTACTAAAGCTTTAAAATTTTAAATATATTTAATAATTCATTTGAAAGGTAAGTCCAGACAGGTATGGTGGCACATGCCTTTATTCCCAGCACTCAGGAGGCAGAGGTAGGAGGATCACTGTGACTTTGAGGCCGCCCAGTGACTACATAATGAATTCCAGGTCAGCCTGGGCTTGGGAGAAAAAAAAAAGGAAGTTCAGTATATGCCATCATAAATAACGTTTTTAATGAAAAAATAATTATTTTCACAATATTAGTAAGAAAAATTGTTTTTTTTCATAGTTTTACAAATCTCTTTCATGTTTGGCTTAATAGAAGACAGCTGGACTCTCACCTGCTTCTGCATCCTGCTGTGATATCACGTGTCACGTAGTCCTAACAGCACACTACTGTGTGCTCATGAAATAATGAGTGGAAAGGGACAGTGACAAGTCAGCATTCTAATGATAATAACATGGGCCCTGTGGACTCCCTGAAAGGGAGTTTGGACCCTTGAAGCACAGTTATTTCAATAACTGACCCACTTCCTCCCTACTTCCTACCTGAGAGGGATATAGGCAAGGATGTGTCTCCTTACTTCTGAGACTAATAAACCCAAGGTCCCAAGGGGATCTACCTCTTGGGAGCCTTGGGGGTAGAGCTACCTGGAGGTCAGCCTTTCTATCAATACTCTGGCCCGCCTCTTCCTCTCGCCTCCTACTACAGCCCAGTGTGGTTCCTGGGGACCAGCAAATCAGAGGTCAGCTTATGTGTTCTTGCCTCGGAAGATTTTAAAGAGTTTTGATGTATAGAATTTCATTAAAGCCACAAGGGCCCCAAGATAGTCATTGTCCAAACACAGATATTGCTTTCATTTGTAAGCTGCCTAATTCCTGCAAAAAGTGGATTTAAGCTTTATCTATTATCTAGGCTCTGTTCTCCTGCAGGGTGTCTGTGGGTTCATGCTATGAGGTGGCCAAGAAGATCGGTCTTTTGTTCTTCTTCACTTACAGGAGGAGATGAAACGGCCTTTCATCTTTGCACCATGGAGGTTTGAAACCCAGACACAAAGGGGAAGTGGAATGGAGCCAAAGGAAGATACCAGGACGGGCAGATCTGAGTGTAAAGGCCACATGCGGCCTGTTCTCTCATACAGAGCCCCTTCCCTTGGGCCAGCTTCCTAAGACCCCCCTGAGAGGAGGACGTAAAGGAGCAGGGTATGAGAAGAAAGACCTCAGGTGAACTGTCAGACACAAGTGGCACTTTTTTTCCCTTGGGCCAAAATGAGAGAAAAAGAATTCCTGAGGGTCCTGTTTCCTTGGCAAGAGCTTGTGACTGTGAGGCTCAGATGAAAAATCCTGGCTTTTGGAGTTGGGTGGATAGCCCAGGCCAATCAGCCCTCAGTGAAACCTGAAGGTGAAGCCAACCACAAAAAGGTTATAAATAGATGCTTGCCGGGGCAAACTCTCTCTTGGCTGCCCACTCCTGAACTTCCAGGTCCTGGTATGTCTCCCCTGTTCCCTGCTCCCACGTGGGCTCTCCCCTCTGGCTCTCCACATTACAGGAGCTCTCTGCACTTCCTTCTCTTTTCCTTCTAAATCCCTTTTCACATTTCTTCCAGGCCCAACACATGGGTTCTCAGACCACTTAGGGGTGCATCCATTTTCCTGCCCTTGGTTTTATATTTCCCTCAATATGTAATAATATAATAATTATCCTCAGTCTGGTTTGCCCAATTCTTTGGTTAAATACAGACATGAACACAGGGTTTAAGGTTCAAGGACTCTTTCCTGAACTCCCAACACCCTAGTACAAGCTGAAATAAACCCTTTCCTCCTATCAGCTGCTTTTGGTCAGGTGTTTTGTCTTAGCAATGAGAAGGTAACTGCTACACCAGTGTTGTGCTGGTCTTGGCAGGCTATGGTTCATGGTGTGTAGCAGAGCTTGTTAACATTGCAGCACACAATTGTGACATATACACTTGGGATCATCCATCCATGGTAATTACCTAGACCTACACAGAATCCTGCAATGTCTGACCTGTACCTGAATGAGGCATCTCAGCCTACCATGGCTCCAGGAAGAGGCTTGCTTGTGGTACTGGCTGTTAGGTGGTCTCTCCACTTGAGTTTATAGAAGGGAGCCAGCTTCTTCCACCATGGATGGAACTTTCCCTTGGATCTGTAGCCGGAAGTAAACCCTTCCTAAATAAACTATGTCTCGTTTGGATGTTCATCCTAGCAACGTGGAGCTTACTACAACACTAATCATTTGATGCTCAGATGTCATCCCGTAGAGTTTTCAGTAAACTGTCACCTCACCCTAACAAGATGTCAGAAACTGATCAGAAGAAATCTCGGAAAATTTAAAGCAGCTTTTTTAAAATAACTCAGTGAACTTGAAGAAAACACATATAAATACTCTAAAAAATTAAGAAAGAGATGGAAGCAATTAAAAAAATAAAAATACTTGAGCTAAAAAAACCTCATTGAATTTAAACTTTGATAGAAGGCATCAAATGGAAGAATCAGTGAAATTGGTTTAACTGGTTTGCATGAGGCCCTGGGTTCATTCCTCAGCACCACATAAACTGGAATGGTGGCACACACCTGTAGTCTCAGCACACACGAGGCTGATGCAGGAGGATCAGAAGTTCAAGGTGATCCTCATATTCATATTGAGTTACAGACCAGCTTTCAATACATGAGATTCCATCTCAAGAAAAAAAAAACAGGAGGAGGAGAAGAAAAGAAGGAGAATAAGGCATTCCCTGATTTTAAAAGTGAATAAATAAAAAACCTAAGAGATTATATCCATCATACCTGCTCTTCAGGAAATGCTAAAGAAAGTTCTTAAAACTGAAAGAAAAAGATGTCAATGAGTAAGAAGAAAATATGGGGACAGTATAAAACTCCAAGGAAATGTGCAGGGAAATCATAAGGCTCTAATAGTATAAGCATGGTACGTGAATCATGAGTGAGCTTGAGGCCAGGCTGAGCTGTATAGTTACACCCTGCCTGAAAGAGACAAAGAATAAAAGAAAGGAGAAAAGGAAAACAGAAGGGGATGAGACAGAAAGAGAGATAGAGGTGCTAGGGAGTAGTTCAGGCAGTAAAGTGCTTCTTCTCTTGCAAGCAATGAGAGACCCTGTCTCAAATTAGTGGATGGCACTCCTGAGGGACAATACTCAAGATTGTCTTCTGGCTGTCACATTAACACCTAAACATGCACACACATGCACATACACATGCATTCACACCTGAATGTGCACAGATGCACACACATGCATTCACACCTGAACATGCTCACACATGCCCATACACATGCATTTACACATGAAAATGCACACACATGCACATACACATGCATTCACACCTGAACATGCACACACACATGCATTCACACCTGAATATGCACACACATGCATTCACACCTGAATATGCACACACATGCACACACACATACATTACACCTGAACATGAACACACTCATATACACATATATTTAAAAGTACATAAATAAAAAGGAGAAAGAGAAAGAAAAAAGACAAAGTGACTGAAAGGCTGAAAAGACAAGGTCTATTTGTATTACATGTTGATTACAAGAATCTCACTTGACCTCTACTAACATTTGCAGACTGAAAATGAAAAGACAGAATGAGAAGTTACATGGAATCCAGAAGAAAGCAGGAGTAGCCATTCTCTTGCCAGATAAAATACACTTACTGTCAACAGCAGTAAAAGGAGGCAAGGAAGGCCATTATGTAAAGAAAAAGAGGTCCATTCAGCAAGACAGGTACGCACCCAATATCAAGGCACCTGAGTACATAAAGAAAATATTAACGTGCCTCATTGGGAGAAATAGACTCCAACCCATTAATGGCTGAGGGACTTTGAGACCACGCTGTCAGTGACGGACTAAAGCACAATAGAGTGACATTGCCCCCTACGCCACATGGACATAACTAACATAGCAACAGAACACGTCATCCAACAGCTGCCAAATGCATACATTTCTTGTCAGCAATAACACATTCTCCAGGAGAGATGATATGCTAGGCTGCAGAGCAAGTCTCAGCAGATTGTTAGGAAAAAATGAAATTACATCAAGTATCTTTTCTGCCCATAATGCAATATAGATAGAAAAATAACCAGAAAAAAAACCTTGGAAACTATTCAAACATATGAAAATTAAACAATTTGCTTTTCAATACCCAGTGCATCAAGGAAGAAACCAAGAAAGAAATTTGAAAATTTCTCAAGACAAATGAAAATAGAAACATAGAAGTCTATAGGGGAAGTGTAGGGAAAGTGAGATATAGAGATTCCGCCGGACTTGAGTTCAACAGACAGACTGCTTATTTCCAGGCAGAGAGGGGCAGCGAACCTCTCCATGGAGTGAAGTTGTCTGATGCAGGAAGGGGCAGGAACAGCTTTTAAAGACTGATGATGAGTGTGGAAAGTGGAGAGCAGTTCATGGCCTTCACAATTCATGTTTCTCTCAGAGGAAACATCCCTGGAAGCTCAGGGGCAAAGGACCTTTGGAAGGTAAATCAGGAGACAGGGTGCCAAAGTCCTTTCTGGAAACTTATCAGGGGCAGAAGCTTTCTGAGGTGCATATTGGGGAGCTTCTCAAGGCTTTTCCATAAGCTGATGGGACCAGGAAGCCATCTGACACATTATGAGAGTTCAGTCCTTCAGGAAGTATGTAGCAATCAGTGCCCACTTCCAAAATGCAGAATGAGCTCAAATAAACAATATCACTGAAGCTCAATTGAAAATCAAGAACAACCCAAACCCAAAATTAGTTGAAGGAAAAAGTAAAGATGAGAGCAGTAAAAAATGAAATAAAAAAAGAAAAGGAAAAAAGAAATGGAGACTTTAAAATAATAATTAAAAAATGCCAGGCATGGTGACACAGACCTGTAATTCTAACACTTGGAGGCTAAAATCTAAAGATTATAAATTCATGTGCAGCCTGGATTATATATATATGTTCCTATCTCAAAAGGGAAAAAAACATCAGCTGTGTATGCCTGTCTCAAAAAATAAACAAATCACGGAAATAAAGAGCTGATTATCCAAAAAGCTAAATGAAATAGACAGAACTTTCACTACATTAAGAAAAAGAGGCAAGAGACTCAAACAAAATCAATGCTGAAAAGAGAGACTTGGGGCTGGAGAGATGGCTCAGCGGTTAAGGCACTTACCTCCAGTGCCTAAGCGCCCCCCCCAACCGTTCAATTCCCCAGTACCCACATAAACCAGACCCACAAAGTGGTGGCCCTGGTGTGCGCTCTCTCTCTCTCTCTCTCTCTCTCTCTCTCTCTCTCTCTCTCTCTCTCTCTCTCTCTCTCTCTGCTTGAAAAATGAATAAATAAATAAAACAAGAAGTATTTAAAAAAAAGAAAAGAAACTTCATAGCCGATACCATAGAAATACAAAGATCATTTGAAATTATTGTGAATAACTACATAAAAAATAGCTTCAAAGCAATAGACAAATTCCTGGATACACCTCACCAAAACTAAGTCATAAAGAAATAGAAAACCTGGGTCACAAAGGATGTCCCAAACCTGTAATCCCAGCACTTTGGAGGCTGAGGCAGAAGCACTGTGAGTCCAAAGCCAGCCTGAACTACATAGTGAGTTCAAGGCCATCTTGGACTACATGAGATCCTGTATCAAAAAAAAATCACACACAAAATAAAATAAAGAGAAGGTAAAATGGAAGGAAAGAAGGGAAGGGAAGGGAGGGAGAGACCAATACGTGATCAGATTGAGTCAGTAATAAAATCCCTCAGTCAGGTCTGGGAAGATAGCTCATCTGGTAAAATACTTACCATGCAAGTTGATAACCTGAGTTCAGATCCCCTGAACCTACATAAAAGCTAGGTATGGTGCTACGTGCCTCTAACCCAGTGCTGAGACAAGAGGATCCCTGATACTGTTGGTTAGTTTGTCTAACCAAATATGTGAGCTCTGGGTTCAGTGACAAAGACCCTGTCCCCCCCCCAAAAAAAAATAAGGTGGAGAATCATTGAGGAGGACACCTAACATCAACCCATAGCCTACCCTACCCTACACACACACACACACACACACATACACATACACTGACCTACACAGCACACACATATCTGCCTCCATATATACAAACATGCATAAACACTCAGAATAGAAAAGGAAAAAACCTCCCATCAAAGAAAAGCCCAGGATCAGATGGTTTCATTTCTAAATTTAAAGACTAAATCCATGTTTTGAAACCAGCCTTACCCTGATATCAAAACCAGTTAGGGAAATACCCAAAATAAATAAATAAAAATTTAAAAAAGGAAATTTCAGGCCCATGTCTTTGATGAACATAGCTACAAAATTCTCAACAATATGCCAGCAAGTCAAATCCAAAGCACAGTGAAAAGATTATCCTCCATGACCAAGTGGGATCCATCCTAGGGACGAAGGATAGAGGCTTCAATGTATGCACATGCGTATTTATAATAAACATCAACAGAATGAAGGTCAAACTCAACAGATACAGAAGATACACTTGTTAAATTTAGCAGCCTTTCATGATAAAAACGCTGAACAAATGAGGTTCATAAGGGATGATTAGGAAATGTCAATCAATAGAACAGAATAAAAACCTAGAAGTAAATCCATACATCTATGGCCAAAAAGGGTGTTAAGAACATTCATTGAGGAAAGAACAGCCTTTTCAATCAATAGTGCTGGGAAAATTGATTGTCCTTATGCAGACAAATGAAACTAGATTCCTACATCAACAGTTACAAAAAAACATCTAAGTTCATCAGGGATATGGGTCAGCCTGGCAACTCCTGGCCCCAGGCATTGGATCTTTCCCTCACTGAGCTGTTGACCAAAGTGAACCATGAGGTCCCAAAAATAAGACAGGATTCTGTCAAAGCTCTTGAATGCCCACCCCAGGCCTGAGGTAGGATCCTGTTGCTGAAGAAACCACAGAAAGCCATCCATCAGCATTGAAAGACCCTGAGAGGTCCAGAACAGTAACCAGCCCTCAGATGGCAGTTAGTGCAGTGCTGGAAGGAACTGAATAAACTGCCAGGGGAAGCTGGTCAACGACAGCTGGAGTAAACACAGACCACTGATATGAAACACAGTCTGCCGCCATGAGTAGGCTGAACACACTTACTACTGGGAGAGAACAGTGAACCTAGAAAGGAACACTTGTGCAATGGAGGTGCCAAAGCCTGGGGGAGGCAATCAACAGCTTTTAATTTGGCCAAATAACCCACTCAGTGAGGGGAAGCCCCTAACTGGAACTGGGGAGTTAGGGCAAAATGCACTGGGAGCCGGACTTTTGGGCCCCCAAAGAGAGATGCATTATGCGAGCGATTGACAGAGGCTACTAAAAACAGAATCTAGCTAATTCAGAAATGTGTATTTCAGTTAACCTATTCTGATCTCACTCTCCAATGGAGATTCTCTTTGTATCTTTCAGAATGCAGCGAGAGAGCTGTGGCTCCTCCAACCCTACCAATGAACTGCAGGCCGATAGCTGACATCCTGACAAGAGATGAGCCACGCCAGACCTACCATGTAGGATCCACATGGAACCCCGCAGAGAGTGGTGGGATAAACAAGAGACCCATAACCACAGCCAATCAGTCAACATGGGATAAGCCAGACAGACACCAATGATTTTTAACACAACCTAAAGCAGAAGTATTGAGGAACCTAAGACCTCAACAATAAAGCAGCCTTAATCCTCACCCACCATGACTCAGGGAACTGAGTGGAAGAGGGGGTGGAAAGTGTGAAAGCCGTGGTGGGGAAGAATTCCCAGAGACATGGCCCCCCTCAGTAACAACATACTAGGGCCAGCGGAACCAGGCTGACTCCTAGGCTATCCATAACCCCCTGCCCCATGGACTGATCCAGACTGCCCACAGAGGAGGATATCCAGATGATTGGGGATAGGGAAGAGGGGCATTGGGGAACTGAGGATAACAGCTCATTGTTTCTCCATTGAATGCAAGTCATTATGGATAATTTTTAAAAAGTTACAAAAAACAACTCAAAATGGATGTAAGAAGTATGAAACGAGAGTCTTACATCAAGTTACAAAACCAACTCAAAATGGATGGAAGACTTACATGTAAGAAGTCTGAAACTGCTAGACAAGGACATTGAGGGAATGCTTCAGGACATTGGAACAGGCAAGAATCTCTGGACAAGACCTTGAAAGCATGGGAGACAGGAATAAACAGACTAGGGGGACCCCATCAAACCAAAAGCAAAGAAACAGCAGCATGAAAAGACAATCTACAATGGGGAAAAATATTTGCCATGCGTTTGCCTAATAAAGGACTAATGCCTGGGATACGTACTGGAAAATATAACCTATCTTTTAAACGGGCAGCAGATCTGAAAACAGAACAGTAACAGCATTCACATGAAAAATAGTCTCTCTGGGTAACCACCAGGGAAATGCTAATCAAAGCCATATTGAGATCCCACCCCACTCCAGTAAGAATGCCGCTATCAAAGCCAATGAAGTTAAGTGCTGGTTAGAATGTGGATACTGTTAGTGGGAATGGAAACTAATACAGCCATTATAGAAAAAAATATGGCCGGACTGGTGGCATATGTCTTCAGTCCCAGCACTTAGGAGGCAGATGTAGGATAGCCATGAGTTCAAGGTCACCCTGAGACTACATAGTAAGCTATAGACCAATGAGAGACTCTGCCTCAAAAATAGGTGTGCAGCATACCCGAGGCTGTTCTCTGGCCTACACACACACACACACACACACACACACACACACACGTACGCACACAATCATTTGCACCCATGCACATGAACACGCAGAAGCACATACATGCACACACACATATGTATAAGTGCAAAAAAAGTGAAAATATATATGGAACAAGATACTTTAAAATGGCCAGTCGTATTTGTAAAAGATCCAAATGGATTTTTAGATAAAAAATTAATATCATTAATATTACAAAGTCAACTGAAGGGTTATTGAAATTGAGAATTAGCGAACTGGATAGAATTTCTGAATTAATTACCCAGGACTCAGCCCAGAGAAAGTACAAAGAAGAAAAATATAAATAAATGTTGGGTCACTAGATAGTAACCCAAAAATAAGGCAAGCATCAGGTAGATCTGTATTTTAGGCTATTTTATCATTAAAATGTGGGCAACCCTTATTTGTGTTTTAATTAACCCCTGAGAACTCACTTCACTACCACCTTTCAAAATCATATTTGTCGGGCTGGGGAGATGGCTTGGTGGTTAATAGTACTTGCTTGCAAAGCCTCCTGGGTTGGGTTCAATTCCTCAGCTACCAAGAGGGAGAAATCCTAGCATGCCCCCATAAATGAATAAATTACTAAATAATTTTTTTAAATCACCTTTCTATTTTACTGTCATGATCACTCCAAAGTACAGACTACCCAACAAAAACTGAAACGAATATGGTGAAGCAGTGGAGAACTTGGAGCATACCACAGTTGAGATCTGATGGTTTTATTTATTTATTTATTTATTTAGAGGTAGGATCTCACTCGAGCCCAGGCTAACCTGGAATTCACTCTATTACTCCAGGCTGGCCTTGAACTCACAGCGATCCTCCTACTCTGATGCTTTTTGAGGGAACCATCTGCTGCACTCCTACTACAAGTGAAGACCTTGTCAGACTCTTTCTTTCTGAGTCCTTTCTCTAGTGTCATTCTCCTGCTCTGAAGCTGCCTCTGACCACCCGCAGCCCTGCACACCTGCGTGTCTTTCAGTCTCAGCGCCCGAGGTTTGGAGTTCATAGAACTGGAGAACCTTCTCTCGTGCCTGAGCAGCGCTAGCTCAGACTTGCAGTTCTGACTGGATGAGG
>PVHP010001968.1:0-97068 GCA_004024765.1 Zapus hudsonius | reverse complement strand
GACCCTGGATGAAGATAAGAGCTGGAAGTGATAGCGAGCCGAGCAATCTCTCCATGCATACACCACTCATTTCAGAGCTGGGGAAACTGAGGCAGAGAGAAGGGATCTTCCCTAAGTCAGCCATAGCTCAGTGGCTGAGGTGGACCTAGAGTACTTTCTGTCGTCCTTGTCACCTCTGATTGTCTTCCGCTGTGGGCCTTCTGATCTTAACCTTTTTTTTTTTTTTTGCTCTGTCACCCTCTTTTAAAGTCGTCCTCCCCATTCAGCAGAGTGGCGCTTGCTTGGGGTCCAAACACCAGCTTCTCTGGCCCCAGACTGTCCAGCAGCTCCCTGGACCACGCATCCCCAGGGACACTAGGAGACAGTTGCTGAATAAGAGAGGAAAGAAGAAGGGTGTTTGGGACACAGACTTTGCAGACTGGATCCCAAGGAAGTTAGGTGTGCTGTTTCTGCAGGCATCAAGTGGAGGGTCCTAGATAAATGGTCAGTTAGGACCATAGGAGCGGCTGGGGAGGGCGCAGCTGGGGTGCTCTGAGTAGACTCGCCAGGCTTGGAGTTGTTGGCACCTATGTGTTTTGGGGAACCTGGATTGTGGAGATGGGGGAACCCATGACAGGCACTCTCAGAGTGGCCAGCGGAGGGCTGGCAGTCTCTGTGGTGTGGGGCACTGTGCAGGGACTCCATATGTATTGCTTTGCAGTCTCTGCTGTGCTTTGCTCGATGTGACGGATGAGCTGAGAGGTAGATTCACCTTTCATCCATGAGAAACGCTTACCAGGCTTCTCCTACTCTGGGTGCTGGGTATCAAACAAAGGAGATCATGCGTGCCCATCATCCACATCCCAGCTTGTTAGACGAAGCACACTGGATACAGCCGGGCTGCTAAACTCTGGGATGAAGAGCTCTCCATTTCTCTGTGTTGACTGTGGTGTAGCCCAGACCTTCACGCTGCCCAGCTGTGTGAGTCAGGGCAACTTACCTCCCTCTCTGGGACCGTATCTCCTCACTTGACGTGGAGGCCAAGCTCCTGGGGGCAACGATGGAAATTAAAATCATACACGAGAACAAGCTCTAGGCATCCGTGTCTGCAGTCTCTGTGGGGAGACAGGAAGATTCCCCATCAGGAAAGGGGGTTCGCCAAGCATCCCTGCACTCTGCCTGCCCCAGCTCTCTCCCAGGCTCCTCCCAGTTCCCCAGGACCTCTGGCCTTTGGGTTATCAGGGGAAGCAGCTGAAACTGTGGATAAACAGTCGGGGCAGGCAGGGACACACAGGACATGTGGTTTGTAAATAAGGGTGGGTGGGGCCAGGACAGAGCAGGTGGAAAGGGCAGGGGGAGCTGCAGGGAGAGAGGGAGACATACTCATACTCACCCCACTCCCTTAAGGGCAGCCAGGCCCTCCTAGGAACGGAACTGGCTACCAGCATCTTGTACCAGCTCCAGGCCTGGCAGTTCAGGAGGCGGTCAGAGGAGCAGAAGCCCGGACTTGCTTTGGATCCTCCTAGAGGATGGGGTTGCTTCCTCCATGCAGTCTTCCAGGCTTTCTGGATCACACCAGGACATCCTGGTTTGTAAAAGAAAGCATAGGCCATCAGTGCCAGGTGTTTAAGGAAGGAAGGGGGCTACAAAGGTCAAAGGTTGTATATGTGCATGCATATACGTGTCCTTTGTCCTTCTCCATCTCAGGCTCCGCCCCTCTTGCCCTGGGATGCTTTGGGGTCACCTCCTTTCCTGCCTCTCCCAGCTCTCTCAGGACACTTCAAATTTTTATTTCATTAAAAAATAGTAAACTACTTAGCCAGGTGTGGTGGCATACGCCCATGGTGCTGGCACTTGGGAGGTGGAGGCAGGAAGATCAGGAGTTCAAGGGGAGCTTTGATGACATGAGACCGTAAACAAACAAAAGATCGAGTACTTTTGCCAATACAACAATGCATGCAGCTTGGTGAGAAGACTCAGATAGAGCAGGGACTCGAGAATTGGAGAGCCTGGCTTGGAATCCAGCTCCCCACCAGTAACAGTGCCTAGGTTCCCCGCCTACAGAGGTGGCACCCACCTCAAGAAGTCATTATGGGTTCAGAGCCCCCACCATAGAACTCAGCTCACCCTACTCAGACCTGAGCCCTGTGTCCACCAACGTTTTGCAGACTGGGCCACACAGGGAGGCCAGGGGCAGTGTTTCCTCGGGCATCAAGTGTGGGGTCTGAAGTGTAGGCGGTGACATGAGGAGCCAGGGCCAAAGCAGCTCTGGGGGGGCTTGGCTTCGAGGGGTTTCCATTTTGTAGTCTGTTTCTTCTTACACCTGTATGTAGCATAATCCCCCACACACACTTGGCGTGAGTCCTGGCTGTGAGTCGGGCTGTGTGACCTTGGGTGGGTCTCTTCCCCTTTCTGATCCTCACAACTGCATCCATAAGGAGAGCAGTGAAGAGATTTCTCCTCTGCAGCATATGCACTGTCCCCGTCTTGTATTGCAGCTCCCTTTATTCCCTCAGCTGGGACTGGAGGAGCCCTCCTCTCAGGATCCCCCCACAGTGCTCTGGGGACTCTGCTCCCTCAATTCTTAGTGTGCAATACCTGCTTTACCACCCAAACAAGCCCGTTACAGGTTTGAGTCACAACCTCACGGTGAACGACAGCATGAAGTTACTCAGAGAACAAACTCCCCCTGAGTAACCTTGGACGTCTCACTTCCCCTGCACACTCACTTCTCCACTGGAGACTCGAGATGGCACAGCCAGGGCCATATCCCAAGGCAGCCTCCAGTCACTTGGTAGAGAGAGCCGCTGCAGGGAAGAGGGGCAAAGTCTACAGAAGTTTAAAGTTTATAAAACAGCGAGTTATCCATGCACAAATCAAAGCACCTTTTTCCGCTGGAGGAAAACAAAGTGATACATTGTTCTCACATTTCCTGGCTCAGGGCCAGGGCACCTCCTCCACTGGCATCACACACACCTGCCTGGCCACGTCCAGGTCCCCAGCAGGTGCTCCTGCACAGACATCCTGCTTTAACTTCCACCCCAAGCCTGACCCCCAAATTCTAGCTCAACATACACTCAAGCAACCCCATCCTGAGCTCCCACCCTGTGCTGCCCATTCGTGGTTGGGTCACCCCTGGCCTCTACAGGGCTGTGTCACCACAGAACAGGGCTGAGGGTGGCCAGTGCCTGCACAGCCACTAATGGCAGAGACTGGGGATGGGCTCTGTCTGTAGGCATCCATTCTGAAGTAACAGGGAGCCTGGTCCTCTGCCAGACTATGCCCTTCCTTGGAGGGAGACTAGCTTGGGGAAAGGCCAGGGATTGTGGCTATTCTAGTCTTGTCCTGAGTGTACACTGCCCCCAGAGCAAGCCCCACCTGGACCAAATGTCCAGAGGCAGCAGATCTCCAGGACTCACCTACCACCTCTGAGCCCTCAGCCTCCAGCTCTTCAGGCTGAGTGTGCCTGGAGTCCAGAGACCAAGGGCATCTTCCGACCTGTGGGCAGGAAAAAGGCTGCAGTTGCTCAGGTGTACCACCAGGGGCGGCAGACACAGGCGGACCGAGAAGCCGCTATCACTGAGCCACCTGCTCCTGGGATGGGCAGACAGGCTTCACCCTGCTATCTCCAGTACTCACCCAGTGCAGCCAGAATACCTGAACACTAGCCAGGCTGCCATTTAAATTGAACATTAATTGTGTATGGAGTGTCCAAATGAATTGTTCTTAAAAACCTGAATACTGGAATTAAAGGTGATGAATGCCCCATTTGGGCTTTACCCACATTACATTGCTCAATGTCCTCACCCTGGTGTCCTTATTTTATGATTTTGATATCAGAACTTCCAGACATTCAAAAGTAGTCTTTTATTCACAAATATCGGGGTTTATTTTCCTTCCTTTCTTTCTTCTTCCTCTCTCTCCCTTCTGTCTTCCCTCTCTCCCTTTTTTTCTCCCTCCCTCCCCCTCTCTCTTTTTCTTTCTTTGTTGATGCCAGGGACCAAACCCAGGACCTTGAACTTGCCAGGAAACACTCTACCATTGTACTAAATCACAACCCCCAATTGGGTCTTCTTAAAATTTTAAACCCTTCATACATTCTGAAGTTTTCTGTTTTACTACTGAAATGTATACATTTTATTAACTTTATTGAGTGATAATTTACATGTAATAAAATTCACCTTTATGTGTACAATTTGACAAATTTTAACAAATGTGGTCATGATCTCTGTATTCATAATAAGCTCCCTCCCAACCTTTGGGCCTGGAGCCCCTGCCTAACTCAGACCTTCCTTCTGTTGCTGCAGTTTTATTTCTTATAGAATTTCATATGGAAGGTATCACTAAGAATAATGCTTTTGACATTCATTCCTGAAGTTGTGTAAGAGAAGTGTTCCTTTTAAATCACTTTGAATCCTTTCTGTCAATGCGTGTGTCATAATTTATTTATCCGTCTAGAGTGTTCCAGGTTTGGGTTATTATGAATAAGGCTCTGATGGACATTTGGATACATGTCTTTGTTTTTATTTCTCTTGGGTCAGTATATCCTTAGGAGGATTACTGTTGTAGATGTTTGATTTACATTCAGTTGCTAATATGTTTTCTAGAAGATTCTGCCATTTTGCATTTCAGAGTTTGAGATGCTCTGTATTCTCACTAAAGAGTAAATAGACAGTGTTGTTATGTTTAGCCTTCTTACTGGTGTGTGGTGGGATGTAATGGTTACTGTACTTCTCTAATGGCCAACAATGCTGACCATCTTTAAATGTGTTTATTTGCCATTTACAGATTCTTTGGTTAAGTGTCTCTTCAAATCTTGTCCATTCTTCTAAAATTTGTTTTTTTCCTTGTTCTTTAGAGTACAAATCCTTTTTGAACTATATACCTAGGCAGGTTGTCTTCCACCAGTGGCCTGCCTTTTTATCTCCCTAGCTCTATTTTTTAAAATTATATTTAGAAAGGACTTTAGATTGGCAGAATAATTGCAAAATTTTTTCAGAGTTCTGCTGATGACAAATCTCATGTAACCTTTGTACAGTGGCTGTCCCCCTTCCCCCCCAACCCCCAAGCATGCTAAATCTTTCTGGATCCCCTCAAGCCTGAGTTATTCCCACCCCCCCCAGCCATTGAGTAATGACTCAATTGAGAACACTTCTTCAAACAAGCCTAGTTCCTTTAAATGTCTCTACCTGGGTGTCAGTGGCTATAGGAACATCACTGTGTCTACATTCTGTCATAGGATAGAGGTAGGACATGTGTGAATGTGTGCTAGTGAAATATATATATATATATATATATATATATATATATATACACATACACTCACATACACCTATCTCAATGGAGTGATCTATTTATTGATGACCTATTGATCTGTCAATCTACCACCCATTCTATATCTATTAAATAATATCATGATTTTATACTAACACTTGTGACTCCAGTCCAGCACCATCTATCTGCTCATTTCCATTTACTTTCCTCTGCAGAACTTCTTTGGTTCTCATTATTAAGAATACTCACACCACCCTACTGTATGTATGAAGTGTTTTCAGAATTTCAGAATCATATCCTTGTGGAAGACAAATCAATATATAGAGTACAGTGTGTGCACAGTTCTTTTTGTCTTTAACTTCACGGCACCCGGACTGTCTTCTTTCTTTTTCATCTCCTGCAGGGTGACTTGTCCTACATTTTAAGCTATAATTCACTTCATTTCTCAGTCTGCTCTCATCTGGGAGTTCCTATCATCCTTGTTAGATAGTATAATCTTTAGATGGAGTAAAATTAAGTTTATGGATCTTGACAAGTACATGGAACCCGGCAGAGGCTTGCTGTTTAAACACTCACCTGTTGAAGGACTTCTAGGTCATGTGTAGACTTTTGCATTTATGAGTAAAGCTTCTCTAAACATGTGTGAAGACCTGAACAAAGGTTAGCATATAATTAAGAGTATGATTGATGGCAAGTATACGTTTAGCTTTGAAAAGAATGACTGTTGAGGCTGCAAGGGTGGATCAACAGATAAGAGCACTGAGAGCTTGAAACCACTTGAGTTTAATTCCCCAGTGCGATGAATTGCATATAAAATATCCCACGTAGCCTCGTGTGTTTGTGAGTAAGCCTCATACTTCATCATCAGCTGATGGAAGGTGAAGCCTTTCTAGAGAAGCCTTGCAGTCTGCCACAGGGGGAAAGCCTTGGAATTTTGTGATACATTTCCCTGCCATGCTAGCCAACTCATTCCTTCTGCTTTCTTTAAGTTGATGTGACACCCTGTTCTTTGTTCTGCCATGCTTTCCCTGTCATGATGGAGCTTCCCCTTGAGACTGTAAACCAAAATAAATACTTTCTCTCCATAAGGTACTTCTGTTTGGATATTTTGTATGAGCAACAAGAAGGTAACAGCTATAGAATATTGGTACCAGGAGTGGGGTTGTTACTGTGATAAACCTGACCATGTGGGTTGTTTTTGTCTTTTGGAAACATTTTGCTGGAAGAACATGGGAGGATTTGGAACTCTGGAATAGAGAAGGCTTACAGTGCTTGAAGAAGTTTGATTGGCAGATGCTTGAAGCCACTTGAGCCTGTGAGTCAAAATGAACCCTGTTCTTCCAGAAGCTGCTTCTGGTCCATTATTGTGTATTTTCTTTGGAAATGTCTTCTCATTTCTTTTGTTCTTTTCAAAAATTTTCATTGTTTTACTCAGTGGAATTTTGAGTGTTCTTTCTATATCCTTATATATACAAGTCTAATTTAAGATTAGACATTTGACGGGAAAATATTTTTTTAAAATATTGACAATTGTTTCAGTTACCTTCTCCTTGCTGGGACAAACACCATGCCAGTAGCAGCTTATGGGAGGAGAGGTTTCATTTCAGGCTTACAGATTCCAGGGGAGGCTTCTTCATGGTGGAAGGAACTGGTTCACTTCATCATGTATCCAGAGCAGACACATGACAGCCAGCACCAGTAAGCACCAGCTGGCTCTGAACACACCTTAGGGCTGGACTAAAGATCCACCCCCAGTGACACACCTCCTGCACAAGGACTCTGCCTTTTGGATGCTTAAGTAAGAAGCTTAATCTTAATCAAATATGTCGGAGGCTACAGGACATTACATTCAAACCATCACAACCAGTCTGTGGCTTATTTTCTTATTCTCTTTGCAGAGAAAAATATTTAAATTTTCATTAAATTATAATGTACTCAGTTTGTTCTCATACGGCTGGTTTCTTACCATTATATCTAATATGGACAATCTCAATCTCCCCCATGCTTTCTTCCAGGTCATGTATTGTTTTATATTTATATTTAGGTCTATAATCCACTTTAGGTTATGTTTACAAAAGTTGTAAAGGTATGTATTGAGATTAACATTTAAAAATATTTTACTTATTTATTTTTTAAGGAGAGAGAGAGAAAGAAAGAAAGAAAGAAAGAAAGAAAGAAAGAAAGAAAGAAAGAAAGAAAGGCTGGAGAAGAGATGGCTTAGCAGTTAAGGCACTTGCCTCCAGTGCCTAAGACCCTAGGTTCAATTCCCCAGTACCCACATAAGCCAGACCCACAAGGTGGTGGCCCTGGCTCTCTCTCTCTCTCTCTCTCTCTCTCTCTCTCTCTCTCTCTCTCTCTCTCTCTCTCTCTCTCTTGCTCGCTCGCTACTTGAAAATGAACAAAAATATTTTTAAAAAAAGAAAGAAAAATTGAGAGAATTGGTGGGCCAGGGCCTCCAGCTGCAAACTCCAAATGCATATACCATTTTGTGGCTTTACATGGGTGCTGGGGAATCAGTCCCAGGTGGTGGGTGGTTAGGCTTTTCAATCAAACACCTTAATCACTGAGTCATCTCTCCATCCCCCATTGCACCTTCTATCACAACTGCAGAATACATTTATGTGAATCTAGTTCTGGGCTCTCTATGTTGTTCCCTTCATCCATGGTTCCATCCTTTTGCCAACACCATCTTCCATGTTTACTGTGGATTCACTGTAACTTTGAAATTGGACAGTGGGCAATGTAGTCTGATTCTGAAATCCCACACTAGCTCTTATTTTAAACACTTGGTACCTAGCTTGTGGCACTATTCTGAAGGCTCTGGAGCCTTTTAGGCATGCTTGGCCAACAGACATGGTTCACTAGGAGCAGGCCGTCAAAGGTTATATCTGCTTCTGGTTCTGGCTTCACCCTCTACTTCCTGTCTGCCAAGATGTGAGGGGCTTCACCACATGCTCCCACCACCATGCAGACACCCCAGCATGCCTCCTCAGCATGATGGTGGAAATCTCTCTGAAACCAAGAGCACAGATACGCTTTCCTCCCTTACATTGTTGATGGTGGGTATTTTGTCACAGTGATGAGGAAGTGAGGTCCTTCAACTTTCTCCATAAACCGTGTTACCTATTTTAGTTTCATTGATTATCCATATGCATATTAGCATTAGTTGATATCTATAGTGATACTATGCTGATTCTGTAGATTAAATTAGGAAGAACTGGCATGTTAGTGATACTGAATCTTTCCATCCGTGAACACAGCAGAATACTCGTTTTTTTTTCTCGTTTTTATTCTTTCATTCATGTTTTGTAGTTTTCATCAGAGATCCTGCATATATTTTATTTTACGTGATTATTTCATTTTATGGGCTTATAATAAAAAATTTTGGGCTTCAATTGTTAACTACAAATATATAGAAATATAATTTATTTTGCTGATTGGCATAGCTCTAGAATATTGTTAAATCGATCTATGAGTTCTGTCAGTTTCTTTGGATTTTATATAGATTATACTGTTTACAAAAAAAATCCAAGACAAGACAAAACAAAAACTGGGTTTTCTTTCTCTACTGCAGGTTCTAAGTGTTGTGCTTCTATCCCCTGATTTTCTTTTTGATGCTGACTAGAAGTAGGGAAAAAGAATCTTCCTTTCACTCGCTGTCTTCTGGGAAAGCCTGAGTCTTTCATTATTTAGCATCACAGAAGTGGGTTTAAAAATATTCTCCACATGTTGGGGCTGCAGGGCACTGAGAAATCAAGCTGGAGCTGAGCTGGAAGCCTCCTTCCTGTTGACTAGCTGTCATGATGCTGGAAAGAGCTATGCAGCCTGCTGAAGGAGAAGAGTCATGAATGATCTTAATCAGCAATGGATCCTCAAGCTTTTTGGCTGGCCAGCCAGGCGAAATATGACAACTGGTGCAATGGTGGTATGCCTGTTATGGGGGAAACCAACTATTCTCTAATTGGATTTGAGGCTCACTCTACAGGAGGGAATTCGTGCCTGGTACTGTAAGCCTAAACAAAGCTCATGGGAGGACACAAGACCTTAGGGGTGGGATTTACTCCTGTTGTCTGGCTAAATGGATATATTATGCCCACCAAACTGCCCTCTAAATACTTATGTCTATACCGTAGATCAATGCTACTCTCATTTTTGGTTAAAGAAGCTTCTCTTTTCAGGTGACCACTAGGGAGACTCAAAACTCACCAATGTGCTGAGAAGAAGTGACAGTGAAGTGTTCAGCACTAAGCAAGAAATCTCTATGACAGCCTCCAAGGTTCAGGGACCATTACAGAAGAGGGAATGGAAAGAACATAAGAGCCAAAGGAAGAGGAGGAGCGCTTACAATATTGTCTTCCAGACAAAGTGAAAAATGATGGCATCAAAATAGAAGAGATATTAATTGGGAAGACGATGGACTCCAGTGGTGGGCATTTGGGAAAGGAAAGGGGAGAGTAGTGGGAGGCGATTATGATCATGGTATATTGTCTACACTTACAGAAGTTGTCAATGAAAGTTTTAAAAAGGTTCTTGCTTTGGAGAGATGGTGCAGTGGGTAAGAACACTTGCTGCAAAGGCAAGAGGACCTGAGGTTGAACCCTGACACCCACATAAGACACTAGCATGGCCATTGTGCCTATAACCCAGCACTAAGTGGGACAGAGACCAGAAGGGGATTGCTGAGGGTCACTAATCAGCTGATTTAACTGAAAAAACTGTGAGCTCCACGTTCAGTGAGAGACTGTCTCAAGGAACTAAGGCAGAAGAGCAATAGAAGAGGATGTCTAATGCCTTCCTCTCATCTGTACACACATGCACACAGGGTGTGTGAGCCTACACACACATGCACACAGGGTGTGTGTCTACACACATGCACACAGGGTGTGTGAGTCTACACACACACATGCATATACCACACGTGTACCGCACACATACTGCATCACACACACCAAAATGTCTTTAAAATTTTTTCTTTATGAATTAGAGAAAGTTCCTTTTTATTCCTCTTTTCTGAATGGTTTTTAAAGTATTGTGAATAGATGTTGAATATTTTCAAAAGCTCTGAATATAGCAATGTGTTTCCGTCATTAGTTTGTGAATACAGTGAATCCTATTGATTACATTTTGAGTTTTGAACCAGTGTTGTATGGTTTTTCCTGAGAAGATGTGAACAGATGTATATTTACCCCAGATAGGAAATCAATTACATACCAAAGAAATGATTCCAGAGCTGGAGAGACAATTCAGCAGTTAAAGTCACTTGCTTGCAAAGCCTGAAGGCCCAGGTTCAATTCCCCAGTATCCACATGAAGCTAGATGAACAAAGTGGTTAGATATCTCTAGAATTCTTTTGCAGTGGCTGGAAGCCCTGTCATGGCTATTATCTCTCTCTCTCTCTCTCTCTCTCTCTCTCTCTCTCTCTCTCTCTCTCTCATAAATAAGTAAATATTTTAAAAAATGATTCCACCTAAGTCTAGCCTAGTGAACTAGAGAGTTTCTTGAGGTAACTTTCAGAAGCATAGGTGGGGGACTCTCAGGCAGCTGCATCTCCCAGAAGCTCACCCCGAGTGTCTGAGGCATGACTTCCAGGCAGCTCAGGTCAGTCTCTTCTTCCCAGCAGTTCCTACTCCCTATGTAACCTCAGGAGGATCCTTGGCAATCTTAAATTTCAGGAGCTTCCTGAGCCTTGTAAGTTTTGTTATATTTCCAGGTCTTAATAAGCCTTCCTTCTCCCCCATGAGGGAATGATTCATTAAACAACAACAACAACAACAAAAAAAAAGATCCACAACACCCATTGTTGACCTTCTGGAATGAGTTCCAGTGTCCTTTTTCTATATTTCTGGATTTGAGCTACCATTGCTGAGGTACCATTGCCTCTAGGGTCTTATTGAGTCTCTGTCTATGTGGTTTAGAAATTATCTGTGAAATAATATTCAAGCCTGTATTAGTCAGCGTTCTCTAGAGGAAACAGAGTTGACAGAATGGATTGTAGTAAAAGGGAATTTATTGGGGTAGCTTACGACAGTCCAACAATAGCAGTCTGCAGGCACACAGGTGAAGAAACCAGTAGCTGTTCAGTCCACGTGGCTGGATGCCTCAGAAGTCCCAATCCAGCCCAGAAGGCCTGATGGCTCCCTGGGGAGCAGTTGCTCTTCAGTCCACAATGCGAGGCCGCGGAAACTGGATTCCAATGTCCAGGAAGGGTAGGAGAGCAGGATGCGAATGCAAGTCACGAACAAGCACCAGCAGCCAACAGGCAGGGAGCCAAGGATAGAATTTCTTCCCCTTTACCTAGCCTTAGGGTGGGGTCTTACAACCCTTCCCCAGACTTAATGGCTTCCTGAGTCTCTGGAATTTCCTTCCTGCACTGCCCACACAGGAAAGGATGTTTACTTCTAGCTCCTTTGAGCTTCTTTACATCTTGCCCCTTGCTGAGAGGCTGCCTTTCTGTAAACATCCTCAGAGACCTACCCAAGATTACTTGAAAGGTCAAGTTGACAACAAAACTTAACCATCACAGATCCTTAGACAATAATTTTGAATTTATTTACTTTAAAAATATCTTCCTGTGTTTTCTTCAGGGATTTTAAAGTTTTATAATAGCACACACACTTTAGGATTGTCATTCCTCTAATGTACTGCCCTCTGTATCAGGAAATGTCCCTTTATCCTTGTTATTGGTGCCTGTTCTGAAATTTGCTTTGTCTGATATTCATATGGAAGCTTTAACATTGGTTACTGTTTATATGAGATATCTGTTTCCTTTGTTTAACTTTTAGCCTCATATAAAACCCTAATTGCAGGCAGTATATAATACTTACTGTTGTAAGCCCAATCTCTTGTTTGGGTTAGTTATTTATGATTAATTTATTGATTGGTATTATTGGGTTTGGCCCACAGTTTTACTATTTATTCTTCTTTTGTCCCATATGATCAGTATTCTTTCTTATCTCCTTATTTTAAAAAAAATATGAACTCTTCGTGTTCCATTTTAGCTCCACTATTGGCTAATTAACCTTATCTCTTTGTTTTATTTTTTAAAGAATGGGACCCAAGACATTTCAGTATATACCTCTAATTTCTAACAGTCTCCCTTCAGATTATATGGCACTTGTGGTCGTTTGAATGTAAAATGTCCCCCAAAGCCTCAGGAACTTGTGATAAAGCCTCCCATTTGCCTCGGTCCCCAGCTGGTGGAGCCTTTGGGAGGTGTATCTTGGAGAAGGCATGTCACTGGGGACTTTGAGTCCAGTCCCTTTGTAGTACTAGCTAGCTCTCTCTTGCTGTTTCCTTGCAGTGGATGGATAAAATGGGACACCAGCTGTCTGCTCCGCCATTTTTTCCCCACCACGATGAAGCTTCCCCTCAAAGCTGTCAGCTGAGATCAACCCTTTCCTTCCCGCTGCTCTGGTCCCAGCAATGAGAAGGTGACAGCTACAGAGCTGCTCTACTCCATAAAGAACTTTCAACCATAACCTTTGGTTTGCTTCCTTCGATAATTTCTTGCTGTTTCCCATGCTTTTTCCTTCCACGTATGTCATAACCCACAGACATACTTATTAGTTGTACTTTAAGCCATTAGTTATATCTTTTTCTTTTCTGTTTAAAAGCCATGGTAAGCCGGGCATGGTGACACACGCCTTTAGTCCCAGCACTCGGGAGGCAGAGGTAGGAGGATCACCATGAGTTCAAGGCCAGCCTGAGACTACACAGTGAATTCCAGGTCAGCCTGGGCTAGAGCGAGACCCTACCTCAAAAAACAAACAAACAAACAAACAAAAGTTGTGGTGAAATATACATGACATAACATTACCACTTCAAGCATTTTTAAAAGCACAATTCTGTGGCATTAAACACAGTGTTGTGCAAACATCTTCACATATCTCTGAAGCCTTGTCATCATCTGCAATGGAAACTTTACTCACTAAAGCAACAGTCTTCCATGCTCTTGAAGTGCCAGATCCTAATAACTTCCACCCTACCTTAGGTGTCTCTGAACTTCTCTGTTCTGGATGACTCTTTCCAGTCGAACCATAGAACATTTGCACTTGTCTTATTTACCCTGTTTCACATGGCCAAGAAAGCACCATGTTGCAGAATGTAATGGAAATTTATTGATCTTCATAGCTATTTAATATTCCACATACTATTTACTTATTCATCCGGTGAACACTAGGAGTGCTTTCTCCCTTGGCTGCTGTGAACCATGCAGCAAAGAACATTGGCACACAAGTGTCTCTGGGTATCTCTGCTTTCAATTATTCTGCATAATATCTGCAGGAGTTGGATTTCTGGCACATTACCTTCCACATCCTTGGCACCATGTTCCATCCCCACTAGCAATGCCTGAAGGATCTGATTTCACCACAGTCTCATCCACGCTTGCTAATTTCCATAACCATTTTTTTTAAATTTAATATTTATTGTCCATAATGAGTTACATTATTTAGTGGGCAAACCATGCGTTGTTATCCCGACTTCCCCAATTCCCCCCCTCCCCATCCCTGATCAGTTGTATATCCTCCTTCGTGGGCAGCGATTCTGGTGAGTGTGACATTCTACCATATTCTGGTTTTGATTGGTTCCCCAGTGATCGACGTGGTTGCACATCTCTTCATGTTATATATCATCTCTGGGGAAATACCTATAAGTCATTGCACAGCTCTTTGTCTATGGTTGAATGGGGACTGACCCTGATCAGGGCCTGGGCACCCTAGGCAAGAGCTTGACCTCTGAGCTCAGTCCCCAGTCCATTTACCAACTTTTTTTTTCTTTTTTTTCTTTCTTTCTTTTTTCTTTTCTTTTTTGGTTTTGGTTTTTCCAGGTAGGGTCTCGCTCTAGCCCAGGCTGACCTGGAATTCACTATGCAGTCTGAAGGTAGGCTTGAACTCACGGCGATCCTCCTACCTTTGACTCCCAAGGGCTAGGATTAAAGGTGTGTGCCACCATGCCCAGCTCCATTTACCAACCTTTGAATTGAGTTATTTCATCTTTTATTATTGAGTTGTATGTTCATTATATATTCTGGATACTGACTCAATAAGAGATAAGGTTTGCCAGTATTTTCTCTTACTTGGCAGGTGACCTTTCATCACTTCCGAGTGTCTTTTGATGTACCCCAGTTTTAAATTTTGGTAATGTTTAGTGGATGCATTTTCTCTTTTTCTACCTGTACTTTTGGTGTTATTTTAAACTATTGTGAAATTCAAAGGGATGAAAATGGTGAATTTTCAGCCTTTATTTTTTTCAAATATTTGTTCAGAATCTCTTCACTTCTGATGTCACTGTACCCGAATGTTACCCTTTGATATTGTACCCCTACAGTGTTCTGCCTGCTCTGGTCAGCTGTCCATTTTCCATCTTTGGGCTTCTCGTGGCCTGAGTCCTCACTAGGCAGAGAAGGTGGGGGAGGGAGGCTTGGAGAAGAGCTGCGGACCACTGTCTCTGGACAGCTCGTCACTTACCCCACTCAGTTTCTCATCTCCCAGTGTGCGCCCTGTCTCACCGAGATCACAGCCTGGTTTGGGTTCCTCCACTTTGGAGGATTGCTGCCAGGTGTGGGTTTAGCATGTATGTTGACTGCTTTACATCATCACTTCTTTTTGAGGCAGGATTTTCTATGTAGTCCAGACCATCCTGGAGCTTTCTAGGCCCAGACAGGCCTCAAACTCACAATCTTCTTATCTCTGCCTCTCAGAGGCTAGGATTGGAGGTGTGGGCCACCCCATCTTACCTTGTTTATCTACTGTCTGTAAAAGCAATGTTTCACTTGGATTTCTGGATTTCTTATTGTTAAGGGGAGAGTATATCAGTTGTAATTCCATGTTGGTTGGAAGCAGAAGTTTTTCAAAGTACTTTGTAGACATCTGAATGTTGATACAAACAGATGTAGCTCATATGTTTTCTCTACGTTCTAGAGGCAGAATGTTCCGCATGCCAAGCAGGCACTTGGCTCCTGATGCTCATCACCAGCCACGGTTCACACTTGTGAAGATCTCCTTATATGAATAGCTTACATTTGTTTAGCTCTTCTCTTATCACGATGGAAATTTCCAGAAGCAGAGCTTCTTGTTCACTCAGACACATTCATCTACAGGGTCAGTACGTAATACCTAGCTGTTTTTTCAAAGTAAAAGAATAACATTTTCATCAAATCACACAGTGTGAAAATAACTATTTCTTTACATCACCATAATGTCAGACACAAAAATTTGAGCAATGTAGTAAGTGAAATGCTAATGTTATCTTCTCATTTTCTTGGGTCTTATTAATGTTAAGTATGTCTTCATCCGTTCCTTGGTATATGTTTATTTCTTTTTTGGATGGATTGCATATGTATGAATCCTTAGCTTATTTTTCTATTGTATGACATTTCTCTTTATTATAGATGCGTATATATTTAAATTTTTTTTACTATAAATCTGTCGATACTGTTTTCAAACATTTTCAGTTTGCAGCTTACATTTTGTTTTAATCTATGGTTTCCCTTCTTTTGTTTCTGACTGTGTGACACATTTTATTTATTTGGGGGGGCTATCATAAATTTTATTTTTATTGAGAACTTTAATATATGAACATATGTAAAATTGATCATTTTCCCATTCTGTTATCCTCTTTCATCCCCTCTTTCCCACCCCAATCCAGTGAGGGAGATCCTCTCTATATATAATCTTTCCTCTGCTTTGTTATCTCATTCCCTTCATCCTCCATGTTGAAATGTTGATGGGCTCAGAACAGTGCATGTCTTGTGAGGGTATCAATGACCTATGTGAGGTTATTAATGTGTCACTTGACTCATGTCTGGAGGAAAGTGCCCCAAAGTACTCCTTCCCACATTGAGGCTCTTAAATTCTTTCCTCCACAATGTTTCCTGAGCCTTGGAGGGTGTTACAAAGGAGACTCGCTTAGTGTTGCACTCTTGGAAGCCTCTTGTTTTCTGTTTTGATGAGTTTTGAGTTTTCCTCCTTGCCTACCATCTCCATAGAGAAGCCTTTCTTGCCATCAGTGAAAGCAACAATCATACTGATCCCACCACTTCCCTGAGCTTAGTTGGGTATGATAGATCTGTCTCCTTCAGTGCTAAGCACTGTGCTCTCTCTTCTTGTCATTTTGATGAGTCTTTGATCTGTAAAAAGAAGGTTCTCTGACTAAAAATGAGTGTAGCATTAATCCATTAATCAGAGGGCATAAGCACATATATTTAGAACATTTAGCCAAAGAACAACGGAAGCTTCTCACAAGGCTCTATGACCTTCCAAGCTGTATGCTTTTGACTTGATTCTCAGTACACTGCATGAATTCCCTGCTACTAAATGGGACCTCTAAGCCAATCAGAGAGGAGTTGATTACTCCCATAACTATCTGCCACTACTGCACCTGTGAGGACATCTTGCCTGGATGGTTGATTATTCAGCTTGCAGGATTCACTGCTTGTTTAGATTATTCATGACTTGCATGGTGCCTTCCAGCACTATGACAGCTAGTTGTCAGGGAAATGGCTTCCATCTCAGTTCCAGCTTCATTTCCCAATGTCCCCTGACTTCGGCCCATGGTGTCTTCACTAATAGGATCTTATAATATTGTTCTGGTTGACAATCAACTTTGGTAATGGGCTGCATTGTTTTGGGGACTTCATGAGTCTCCCTGACCAACTGCTTACTGTGTGTGTGGGTTGGTGACTGTGGTAGTTTGACTGAATGTCCCCCAATAGATTCAAAAGTGTAAAAGTGTTTCTCCAGCTGCCTGGCTGGATAAGGTGTCACCTTGGCCTGGCCTTCAGCCCTAAGGTGATTCTGGGGTGGATGTGAAATTCCAGCTATACATATGCAAAAAGAAGTCTGAGCTCAAGTCTGAAGGTCATGCTGTCTTTTGCTAGTTAGAGTTTGGAGTGTGCTGGCTGGAGGTACTGGCTGGGCTTCTCTGCTTGGATCTGTGAAAGGGGGGCAGCCTTTTCTTGAACTTGCCCTTGATCTGTTATTTCAATAAATATTTCCTCCCAAAACTGTGCCTGGTCTGGAGATTCATCCCAGTGGTGCGTGTCTGACTATGACATATTTGGTACCAGAAGTGGGGTGATATAGCTGAGATCAATCTGACTGTGTAGATTTTGGTCTTCGGACACTTGTGTGCTGGAGGAATTGACATGGACTTGGTACTTGCAACCGAAGATGCCTTCCAGAGTTATAAGCCAAGTTTTATGGGATATTCTGGTGAGAATTTGGAAATGCTCAGTGCAGAGATAAATGCATTTGGAGGCTTGGCTTGTGAACTTCTAAGGGAAGGAGAGACTACAGAAAACCTTAATAGAACTCTGTACCTTGACCAAGGGGTGGATGCATCTTACTGTCCATGCCCAGAGAGATTGACCAAAGTTGAATTTAAGAAATGGACTGTTGTACTTGGCTATGGACATGGAACTGAGAATTTAAAATTGAAAGTAGGAAAAACCTCAAAACAAGTTTAATTTACTGGCACAGAGACTGGCTTTTAGTTATGGCCCAACTGCTTTACATTGAAACAATGGAGAGATGTCTGAGTGTTTCCACCCAGGAAGGACTGAATAAAAGACTGTACAAGCTTTTTTGAGAGAAAATAATTGAAAGGAAGGAATCTGCTCTTCAAGGTTACTGTTTATTTTGTCCCTGGATTAACAAAATGGCTATATCCTGCATACCTTGTATGACTTTTGGAAGCATGAGAAATGCATGCATGGAATGGGTTATAAAGTTCACATGGCTCCAGGAGCCGCTGCCGAGATATGATATTTGGAACAGGGCATGACGTTCCTGATTGGCCAGTGAAGCCATTGGAAGGTGGACCATGGTTTGCAATGGAGACCAGAAGATGTTTTGGACATACCAGGACTTTGCAAGGGCTACCATGGAGAGCTGTTGATTTGGGAATGGAAGTTTTCCCTGATACTCAGCTAAGCTGGAGGGACAAATTGGAAAATCTGGAGACTGTCAGTCACTGGTTGTGCTATGGGACTTGAACTGTAGATATGGATGTTTGCTGATGTTTGTTGAGTTTGCATTGGCCCAGTCTTTCCTTGTCATGCCTTATAGCAGTTGGAAATGTTTACTCTGTGCCATTATGTTAAAAGTTTGTAACTTGTTTTGATTTTACAGAATTTAAAGTTAAATGACAATCTTAAATTTCAGATTAGACTTGGGACTTTGTAACAGCCTTAAAGTTGGTAAAGACTGTGGGACCTTTAAAATTGGACTGAACATAATATAGATGGTTATAAATCTATTGGGGGCCAGAGGTGGATTGTGGTACTTTAACTGAATGTCCTCCAATAGATTCAAAAGTGTGAAAGTTTTTTTCCAGATGACTGGCTGGAGGAGGTGTCACCTTGGCCTGGCCTTCAGCCCTAAGGTATTTCTAAGGTGGATGTGAAATTCCAGCTATGCATATGCAAAGAGCAGTCTGAGGTCTTAAGGTGATGCTGGTTTTTTTTTTTTTTTTTTTTTTTTGTTTTGTTTTGTTTTCTAGTTAAGAGTTGGAGTGTGCTACCTGGAGGTGCTGGATGGGTTTCTCTCTCTGCTTGAATCTGTGAAAGGGGGACAGCCTTTTCTTGACTTTCCCCTGTATTTGTTATTTCAATAAATATTTTCCTCCCAAAACTATGCCTGGTCTGGAGATGCATTCCAATGGTGTGTGTCTGACTATGACAGTAGCCCATCTCTGGCTCTGGGATTTAGCTTCAGGGTGATGCTTTTTCCACCTCAGCCGGGCCCTTCTGCCTAAACTCTCTCTGTGTTTTTTATTTATTTATTTTTTTGAGTCTTTCAGTTACCTAAAGAAGAAGTCATTTTTCTACAGTACTTATTCATACCAAGTTTAGTTTTGTATATCCTTCCACCTTCCCTGTCTCTTTCTCCTCCCCTCTTGTACCTTTCTACCCCTCTATAATCTACTCCACTTCCCTTCCTCTAATCCCTCCCTACTTCTCCTTTCTCCAAAAACTCATTCTAGCTTCTTGACCATGAATACTGATGCTTACTGCAACTTACATTCAAATCTGCACAGTTCCCTGAGCCGTGGTGGGTGAGTTTCAAGTCTGCTTTAATGCTGAGCTCTTAGAAACCTCTGGATTTCTGATTTGGAACATTTTGAGAATCCTTGGTGTCTGTCTTCATCACCTTGGCTCAGGTTGTTGAGCTCACTGTGGAAGCAGAACTCTTGCTCATCTGACCACTTTCTCTGTGGTTTCACCTGGACCCTAGCTGATGTGACTCCTGCCAGGGAGTCAGCTATCATTTCTGACCTTGTTGGTGAAATTGGGTTGACCCCAGTTCTTGCTGACTTCTGAAAAATAAAAAAAAAGATTCTCCAACAGAGAGGGAGATCAGCATAGGTTAAATGAGACAAACATTGTTAAATTGGCAAGATTATAGTGGGTGTATCTTATTTTTAGGCCCATGGCTAGTGGAAGCTTCCCCTTGGAGTCCAGATTCTTAATCTCCTTAGAAGTTTGGCTTGAATCCCAGTTCCAGCTAAGGCTTCCTTGCCACTCATCATATCTCTTAGCCAATCAGAGAGTCCTTTATTATCCACCTAAGTTGAGTGCCACTCTTGGGCAGGTGTGTACATCTTGTCATGCTGGTTTGGTGACATTTTTAGTTATCTGAGGCTTTTTGTGCTTCTACACGTATCTTAAGATTCATTTTTGTATTTCTGTGAAGCATGGTGCTGGAATTTGATTGGAATTTCATTCAATCTGTAGATTGCTTTTGACAGGGTGGCCATGTTCAAGATATTAGTTCTTCTGATTCATGAGTGTGAGAGATCTTTTCATCTTCTCATGTCTTCCTCAATTTCTTTCTTAAATGTTTTAATCTTTTCATTGTATAAGTCTTTATTTCCCTGTTTAAGGATATTCCAAGAGATTTGATGTTTGGTGGATATTGTAATGGGACTGCTTCCCTGATTTCTTTCTCTGTATGTTTATCATTGGTCTGTGTGAAGGCTACTGATTTTTGTGTGTTGATTTTATACCCTGCCACTTTGCTGAATTTAACATCTCTAGGAGTTTTTAGTGAAGTCGTTTGGGTCACTTATGTATAGCATCATATCATCTGTAAATTGAGCTAGTTTGACTTCATTTCAAATTTGTATCCCTTTTATTTTTCATTCTGTTTGAACTAAGACTTCAGGTACTATGTTAAATGGAGTGGAGAGAGTGGACATCCCTGTTCTTTAAGTTTTTTCCAATTTAGTATTATATGCCCTTTAGGTCTATTGTATGTAGTCTTAATTATGTTAAGATATGATCCTTCAATTCATAGTCTCTCCATTGTTTTTATCATGGAGGGATGTTGTGTTTTGTTGAAGGCCTTTTCTGTATGTATTGAGATGATACTGTAATGTTTGTCCTTAAATCTATTTATGTGATGTATTACATTATCAATTTTTATGTTGAACCATCCCTGCATCCTTTGAATGAAAAGTACTTGATCAAGGTTGATATTATTTTCAATGTGTTCTTGAATTTGCTTTTTATTGGGAAATTTTGAATTTAAATTCATGAGGGATATTGGTATTTAATTTTCTCTTTTTCTTGTATCTCTGTCTGGCTTTGCTATTAGTGTAATGCTGGCTTCATAGAAGGAGTTAGGGAACATTCCCTTCCTTTCAATTTTGTGAAATTACTTGAGAAACAGTAAATTTCCTCCATAAAGGTCTGGTAGGATTCAGCAATAAATTGTCTGGGTCTGGGCTTTTATTTATTTATTTTTTTGGATGATAGATTACTGCTTCAATCTTATTCCTTGTTATAACTCTAAGTTATTTATCTCTTCTGGGATTAACTTTGATAGATCATATGGTTCAAGAAATATATCCATTTTTTCCAAATATTCAAGTTTGGTGGAATATAGGTTTTTAAAATATGTCCTAATGATTCTCTCAATTTTATTGATATCTGTTGTAATCTGTCCTTTTTTTTTGTATTTAATCTCAATGATTATTTTCCTCTGTTTATTTTGGTTAATTTGGCTAGGTAGCTTGAAGGGGTGTCCCCCAGTAGATTCAAGAGTTTATTAAAGTTTTTCTCTAGCTGCCTGGCTGGAGGGTATGTCACCTTGGCCAGATCCTAGGGTTCAGCCCTAAGGTGTTTCTGGGGTAGGTGTGGAATTCCAGCTATACATATGCAAAGAGCAGTCTGAGCTCAAGCCTGGAGTTTCCCTGTTTGCAAGATCCAGTGCACTGGCTTACTTTTAAGTTGCTGGTGATGGGTTTCTCTCTCTGCTTGAATCTGTGAAAGGGGGCCAGCCTTTTTCTCCTTTGTGGAACTTCCCCTAGATCTGTAACTAATATAAATACTTTCCTCCCAAAACAGAGCCTGGTTTGGAGATTTGTCCCAGCAGTGTGTGGCTATGACAATATCTATCTGTCTTGTTTATTTTTTCTAAGAATCAACTCTTTGTTTAATCATTTTTAAAATTTATTTTCTTCATTTCTAACTTATCAATTTCTGCCCTGATCTTGATTATTTCTTTCCGTTTGGTACTTTTCAGTTTGGATTGTTAGTTTTCCAAAGCCTTCAAATAGATTGTCAAATTGTTTAAGATTTCTCTATTTTTTTAATGTAAGCATTTAGAACTTTTAACTTCTTTCTTGGGACTGTCTTCATTGTATCCCATAGGTTTTGGTATGCTGTGTTTTCATTTTCAGTCAGTTCTAGGAAATTTTTAACTTCCTTATTGATTTTTTTAATGATTCATTCATTGTAAAATAGTGTGTTTTTCAATCTCCAGGAGTTTGTTTGTATAGTTATATTGTTTATCTTGTTATTAATTTCTAGCTTTTTTATTGTGATCATATATAATATAAGGAGATATTTCAATTTTTCTGAATTGAAATATTGGAACTTGCTTTGTATGCTAATATATGATCTGTTTAAAGACAGTTCCAGGAGATACTGAGAATGTATTATGTAGCGTTTGGGAATGTTCTATAGATGTCTGTTAAGTCCAATTGATCTATGGTGTTATTTAGCTCCATTGTTTCTCTTTAATATTTTCTGTTTAGATGACATATTGATGACGGTGGGTATTAAAGTCACCCATTATCATTGTGTTGAGATTTATTTATGTTTTAAAATCTAGTAGACTTTGCTTTGTGAAATCTGGAGCACTTGTGTTTGGTACATACATGTTTATGATGATAATATCTTCAGTTTTGAATTGTTCCCTTGATGAGTGTAAATTGGCCTTATTAATATCTTTTGATTACTTTTGGTTTAAGGCCTATTTTTATTTAGTTATTTATGATCAGAAAGAGAGAGAGAGAGAGGGAAAGAATAAAATATTAGCACACTCTTGCCTCTGCAAACAAACTCTAGATGCATGTGCCACCTTCTGTATCTGGCTTTATGTTGGTACTAAGGAATTGAATTTGAGCTGTCAGGCTTTGCAAACAAGTGCATTTAACCACTCAGCAATCTCTCTAGCTCCTATTTTCTCAGATATTGGTATAGCTATGCCTGCTTGTTTCCTATTTCCATTTGCTAGGAATATTATTCCCATACTTTGGCCTTAGATGTTTGTCTTTAATGATAAATTGGTTTTCTTGTAGACAGTAAATGGATTCTTCCTGTTTTTCTCATCTAGCCTGTTAACCTGGGTCTTTTGATTGGGGCATTGAATCTGTTGATAATTCTGAGTTTAAATTGAAAGGTGTGAGTTAATCCCTGTCATGTTGATGATTCTATACTTTGGTGTTTTCTTGATTTTCATTTGCTTTCATGTGTTCTAATTGTTATAGTCAGCCACACGCCACTGGGGTGAATCTCCAAACCAGGCACAGTTTATGGGAGGAAAGGATTTATTGAAGCTACAGGATCCAGGGGAAGTTCCATAATGGTGAAAGAGGCTGGCCCCTTTTCACAAATCCAAACAGAGGAAGAAACCCACAAGCAATTCACACACACCAGCAAACAGGCAGGAGGAAGAGAGATATTTCTTTCCCCTTTATATAGTCTTAGTATGGGGTCTTGCAACCCTATCCCAGACATGCTGGCTTCCTGAGTCTCTGGAATTTTCTTCTTGCGTTGCCTTCCCAGGGAGGGATATTCATTTCTATCTCCCCTGAGCTTCCTTACATCCTGCCTTCTACTGAGAGGGCTGCCTTTCTGTGAACAACATCAGAGACCCTCCCAAGATTACTACAAAGGTCAAATTGACAACAAAATAACCATCAGAATAGTTTTGATTGTTACTTTATCTTGTGTAGCCTTTTGAATATGCTTATTGTGTTCTTCATTGTGAACTCACACAGAATTCTCTGTTGGCCTGGCTCTAGATGAGGCACTTGGAAGCACTTATGTCTATTTATCCCTAAAGAAGATAATAGTATGATTTACACTTTGCAGATGGAAAAATTGAGACTCAAAAAGACACATGAAAGCTAGCAGGTGGTAGAGGCAGTTTGATCCTTGCATCAATACAGAAGTTTCTCAGGAAGGGGGGGATGCCTGACCCCAGGTTTTTCAGAAGACTGGCCTGGGGAGACTTTGAAGGAGCCTAACAACTAGCTGGGCCAAAGCCTGTCCGTCTAGATCCTGCTGACCTTTTGGACCGGAGGAGTCTTTGTGTACATCATCATATGTATTGTGAGATGTTTAATGGTATCTGCTGTCTCTACTTAGGGAGCAGTGGCACCTGGCCACCCTCCTCTGCATGCCCAACCACGCATTGTAGTAATAAAAAATGTCTCCAGACATCGCCAAATGTCCTCTAGGGAGGTAAAATTGCTCTGTTAAAAGACATTCACTTAGATAATATGAACTACTATGAATTACCAATATTAATTATTAACTATCACTAATGTTAGTGTTCCATCTGGAAAAATTATTTATGATAGCTATATTTTTGGTTTCCAATGAGTGAATTTATTAGGGATATAGCAAATAAAAGTAAAAGAAGACATGACAAGTAACAGATAAAGAATAAAAGAACAAGTTGCCCATTGAGTCACAGTTTAGCAGACATGACAGGAGTGGACACGACTGGAATGGCCACACAGAAAAAAGGAAGAGACATGTGATGGTTAAGTTTATTGTCAACTTGCCTTGTTTAATAATCTACAGTAATCATGGACAGGTCTCTGAGTTTGCCTGCAGAAAGGATTGACAAAAGGAGGAGGTCCCTCCTCCAGAGTTGCCCTTCCCCCAAGTGGGTGGGCCTTTCAGAAGAGACTGGATACAAGAAAGCTTGGGGGGGGGGAGAAAGCCTTCTTCTTCCTTCCTTCCCCTGGCTGCTGCTGGTTCTTGTTTGTGACTTGCACTCGCATCCTGCTCTCCTACCCTTCCTGGACATGGGAACCCAGTTTCCTGGGCCTCACATTGTGGACTGAAGAGCAGCTGCTCCTCAGGGAGCCATTAGGCCTTCTGGGCTGGACTGCGACTGCTGAGGCCTCCAGCCACGTGGACTGAACAGCTACTGGTTTCTTCACCTGTGGGCCTGCATATTGCTATTGTTGGACTGTCGTAAGCTACCCCAATAAATTCCCTTTTACCACAATCCATTCTATCAACTCTGTTTCCTCTAGAGAACCCTGACTAATACAAGACACATCACAAGCAGTACATCACTGACAGAAATCGTATCAGTATCCACCTATAACATCCAATAGAAATGACTGGTGAAGCCCTGAAAACACCCTCAGCTAGAGTCACCCATAGGGAGGGGCATGTATAGAATGTCTTCACCTGGGATAAGACTTCCAATTATCAGTCTCCTTTGCAGGCATTTTTACACCATAGTGACTTCTACTCCTTTTAAAGATTTAGGGGAGGCATGGGATACTCTGGAAAATGACTTGCTTTCTAGCTGTTCTCAGGGATGCAGTGTTTGTGCTCCTGAGCTGTTTTTCCATTTTCCTTCCTCCTTGTCATAGGACCAGGGTAAGGGGTCTCAGAAGGATACTTTGAAATGAACATTCTTGGATCTGAGACAGGGCCTGCTCCATCTTCAGAGTCATATCTCAGCAAGCTTAAGCAGCATGTGGAAGTTTACTAGAACAACTTATATTACAGCGAGTGATAGTGATGGAGATTGTGAGCAGTGATTAATCACCAGAGCCTCCTTTCAGGCACCTCTTTAGCTTGCTGCCTGAATCTCCCCCACCCTGCCAGGAAAGAGTTCTGCTTCCCAGAATGTGAGCGCCGTGTGGTGAGGAAGGGGGGCCTGGAGCTTGGGGTGGTTCCTGCTTTCCTTTAAAAATAATTTTGACATTTTGTTGACAACAAAGAAAAGTGGAAAAATAAAGCTCTGCTGATGTCAAACTCTTCCTAAATGCAGAAGTGGCGGGAGTGCAGAGCCTTCCACATTCATGACATGCTGTAAACAAGTCTGGTGTCCCTGGACAGTGGCCTCCATGAATGGAGATAGGCATTCACACAGCTTGTGAAACATTCAGGACCTTTAAAGGTGACATGTGCTTTCAAATTCCAAAATGCTGCCCCAGGTCCAGACAGGCTTAGAACAACTTCTGTAGCCTGGCCAATTGAGACCTTGCACTTAAAACTCCCAAGCCATTATAAAAATGGCCAGGCAATGAGTGCTCAAAATAATTTGAGTGATTACATGAATCTTTTCACTCTTATGATGGAAGAGAGCTTGCCTCTTTCAAAGCGCCATGGACCCCTCAGAGGAGGTCTCTAATCAGCCTTGATTTCCCCTCTTAGCATGAGGAATTTTGGAGGAACTTTGATAAGCCCCATGTGAAGTCAGGAAGAAGGTGTCTTGTGAGGCATTTCTGCTAATGTGGCACATTCTTGGCCAGCCTGTGCTGAGCTTGGTGGCCGTGCTGTTTTCTCTTTCATCACTAGCAATTCAAACCCAGAGCCTCACACATGCACACAAGCTGGACAAGTTCTCTATGCTTCTCTCTTAATGCTTATTCCAAACCACCCCTTTCCCCAGCACCTGCCCCATTTCCCCTGCATCTCTTTGCTCCCAGCTTACCTTCTAGTGCTGTGGGTGAGGCTAAGAGCATCAGCCAGCCTGGGGATCCTTCCTAGTTTTTGAGATCCCTCCATTCTGGGGTGGGAAGGGGCACTCCAGGTAAAGTCAGAGATGAATAATGGGCAGGGATATTGGCCAGCTGGAACAAATGTTCCTTTCTTGTTATGCCTCTGGGTCCTTGTTGTCAGACAGGTACACTCAGATATAGAGGTAGAGTAGAATAGATGGTGTGGGGCTCAGTCCTCCTGCTGAGGACACAGAGTCCCACCCAGGGCTGGCCCCAACACAGTGTGCTATCATCCTGCTGAATATTCAGCCCCTGTCTCCTATCCTGGCTCTTGCCTACGCAAACAGCTCCAGGGAAGGGCAGTTGGGGAAGGAAAGCTGAGGCTTGCCTTGTTGACTGCTGGAGCCTCCACAGAGCCCCAGCCATGAACAGCCTGTCGCAGGGTGCCTGTGTCCTTTGCTTGCTGGAGCTGTTGGGAGGTGTAAGTAGTCAACTCATGCTCTCCAGTCTCTGTCCTTCCCAGCATGCTCCTTCCCTACCAAGTGATGACAAACTGGCTCCTGATTCTGCCAGCTTGCTCCTGTTTTCCTCTCACTATTCTATGTCCTTCCTGGGGTTGAGCTGGGCTGAGCTGGGTGGAGATGCCTCCATGTTCCCTCCCCTAGGGCCTGCCTGTGACCTCTTGGGACCCCCAGAGACAGTGGCTTGAAATCAGGGAGGCAAGGTCAGGCTTCCTTGTCGCACCCACACCTGCTCTTTCTCTAAGCCATGCATTCCTGTCCCCTGGCTCCTCAGCCACTATCTAGCTTGGCTGTTTCCTTGAAGAGGCAGCCTTAGCAGTCAGTGGACACCAGTTATTCCAGTATATTCTCCTGGCCACAGAAAATGGTGTAAGGGACCAGGAGGGGAGTCACAAGGTAGCAGGTGGGATGAAGCTTCCATCTTCCTCCACCGTCTCACCAAGGGCAGTTTCCTTCTCTACCTTGCTACCCCTCATCCAAGACAGATCATTGCTGGAACCATGAAGCTTGTTGTGTGACCTCTGAACCTCACTTGTTTCTTGTATAAAAAGGGAAATTCAAGCCAGTGGGTGTGGTGCCTCACCCTATAGAGTCCTAGCACTCAGGAGGCTGAGACAGGAGGATTGTCATGAGTTGGAGGCCAGCCTGGGCTATATAGTGGGTTATAGGCCAAAATAAAGAGAAATTCACATCTCTCCTTTGTGTGTATCCTACACTGAAAGCTTCAGTGGGGAAGGGAACCCCAGCACCTTCCAGAGCAGAACTAGAAGTGATCACTGTTTATCACTGTGGGCTCCCACTCTGTGGGCCCCGAGGTGAGCAGATGGTGAGCTTGGTGTTGGGGTGATGGACTAGCATGTATGTATTTGGCAGGATTATCTGGGTAAATTGTGAGATGGTGCACCTTGCCAGCCCTTCTTCCCATCCCTCTTCAGTCTCTACTTGGCAGCTGGCCTCAGGACCACACAGCCCATGGCATTTCACCTGCTCCCCTGGATTGCTCCTTCTCTTAGGAAGGATGGGCTGCCTCTGTATCCTTAGGATGGAGCCTGGTTCTTTTGTCCTCAGTGGTCTCCAGAAAGGTAGATGTCCCAGAAAGGAACAGGCTCACAGACAGTGAAGTAGGGAGGATGAGGTCGCAGCTTGCAAAGCTGTGACAGAGTGACAGGTTGGGACAGTCACTCATTCGTTGGGGCTCAGGACTGTTGGGAAGGCACTGCTCACTTGTCTTCAGTTTGGAACGGGGAGATGGAGAGATGTTAGGATTTTCAGTTACCTAGAGAACCTGTTAAATGCAAAGTCCAAGACCACAACCTGGCCTCATTGTACTTGGTTCTTGTTGGTTTCTCGAGGTGCCCCTTGAGAGACACAGTCATACATCCAGGGAAATTTTTGATTCCTAGCTCAGAGATCATTCCCTGAGGCCACCAGGTTCTGAAAGGCAACTGAAGTTGAAATCCTTCATGATTGCTAAACTACCCATCTCTCATCAACCTAGTTGCCCTTCGATCCTAATAGAGGATCTCACTTACCCACCATGTGCCCATGCATCAATACACCCACCCACTCACCTCTACCTGCCTGCCTGTCTGTCTGAATGTATGTTTGCATACTCACCCATTCCACCAGCCAGCCTGTAGCCTCCCTCCCTCCCTCCTTCCCCCTCCCTCTCGCCTTCTCTCCCTGTTGCTTCCACTTCACCTCAGTCTGGAACCACCCACTTCCTCACTTACCCATACACTCTCTCATTATTAACCTGCACATTTATCATGTAACTTGCCTAAGAATTCCTGAAAGCAGAGCCCAAGACAAAGGTCAGAAGTCTGACATAGTTTTAGGTGGGCAAAAACTGCGTGGCAGGGCTGAGTTCCTTCTGAATATTAGGAGGGAATCTATTTCCCTGTCTGTTCATTGGCTCGTGGCCCCTTCCTTCATCTTTAGACTCAGCACTGTATCTTCTTGCAATCTTCCTCCCTCTCGTCCCCAGATACCATCTTCCCTCATCTTTCTTCCTTCATTCTTCTCTGACTTTTATCCCTGAGCTCCTGTAATGAGGACCCTTGTGATGACCCTGGGTCCAAATATCCTTCTTTCTCAACTTCCCTAATCACATCTTCGAAGTGCCTTTGCCATTATGGCAACAATCCTCAGGCTTCAGCTACTAGGACATGGAAACCTTTTGGGGGCTGTTCCCCTGCCCACCGAGTAGTTTATGCAGAAGTGCTTCCAGGGCACAGGAGTGCAAGGCAGGGTTAGCAGGGAAGTAGGGAAGGCTCCTGAGTTGTCATTGTCATGATGTCTTCAGAAGCATTTTGTTTAACGTGTCTCAGAACTCACTGCTATGAGATGGAGACATGGAACCAATCTCCCTTCCCTCCCTACTCCCCTCTCTTCTTCTCTCCTTCCCTCCCTGGTTTCCTTTCCTTCCCCCTCCCTCCTTCCTTCTCTGTGTCTCAATGCCCATCAAGCCCAGCCCAGTGAGTTCTTTGAGGTAAGCCTGTGCTCGAGATCAGGCTTCAAGCTTGGTTTCTTTCTTCAGGTCTCTTGGGCTAGAGGGTCCCAGGACTAGCTTGTTACTCTTCCCTGCAGGCACTGGGCCACCTGGATCCAGAATGTGACTTCATCACCCAGCTGAGAGAGGATGAGCTGGAATGTTTACAGATGGCAGAGGGGACCACCAACACCTCCCTGAGTATGAGGCTGGGGTGGGCTTTCCTGATTGCTCTCTCCTCTCCTCTCCTCTCCTCTCCTCTCCTCTCCTCTCCTCTCCACTCCTTGCCTCGCCTCTCCTCTCCTCCCCCCTTTTCTCCTCTCCTCTCCAAATGCCATGCCAGAACCCCTACCCTCATAAATCTAACCCATATGTCTTCCTCCTCTCCATCTAGGCTGCCCTAGGACATGGGATGGGCTGCTGTGCTGGCCCACCACAGGCTCTGGCGAGTGGGTCACCCTCCCTTGCCCGGATTTCTTCTCTCACTTCAGCTCAGAGCCAGGTGAGGGCCCTGGGTGGGACTCTGCTGGGAGGAGGGTACCTCTGCTCCTGACCTGGGGGTCCAGCTGGAGGGTCTCACCTAGGGCAGAGATGCCTGCTCTCTTTCCTACTTCCCTTAGGATGTTGTCAGTCCAGACTACCACATCTTACCTCTCAGAATGTCTGCTCACAAGAAGGAAGAGGGAGGGTGGAGAGGGAGGCTCAGGGTGACCCCAGGCAGGTTGGAGTAAAGCCCTATCCTTTGGAGGGGATGTCTCTGCTCTTTCTGACACCAAGGACTCCCTGTGCAAACTCCATGGGGCACTTGATATCTAGTGCCTTCCCATCCTCTTGGAGAGAGGGGAGGAGATGCTATCACCAGACTCTTGCTTGTCCCTAGGGACTGTGAAGCGGGATTGTACCAGCATGGGCTGGTCAGATCCCTTCCCTTCATACCTGGTGGCCTGCCCTGTACCTCTGGAACTGCTGACTGAAGAGGTGAGAAGCTCCTAACATCTTGGCGGAAGGGTGACCATGAGCATTTGTGCCCCTGGGGGACTGCATCAGTGGGTGGCCACCATTTTCACTCAGCAGTTGTCCAGCAGATGACAACGCAAGTTTCTGGTGAAGGTGGGTCACATGACACCTGGGCCACTTTTCTTAGTGGGAGAGGGGGGGCAGAGGGGAGACTGGAAGATGCATTGGCTTCCATCTTGGTGAGCCTTTTCTTGCTTGCTTAGATCTCCAGCACAGGGGGAAACCAAGGCCACTGGCCCTGCTGGGCAAGCATTTGCTTTCTGTACTCAGCTCTGTGCCCAGCTGGACTCAAGTGATTTCAATACTTGGGCCAAGAAAGAACTTTACCCTACCTGCCTGCAGCTGTCCCTTGTGTCCTCGCTGTCACCTTTACATGGGGACATTGTGTTCCCAAGCTGGTGGCAAGCTGGATGTCAATAAATACGCCTAATTTCCTCCTGGGCTTTTGTCACTCCCCAGGGACAGTAGTTTTTCTTGCTGCTGCTTCACACCCCCAGGACTACATGAGCACACAGAACCCACCTTGTCACCACCCTCCCTCCCCCAGGTAGGGGGAAAAGCAGGCCACAGCAGCAGGCACCCATCGAGCCTCCCAGGGTGCTTACCAATGGGTGTCTCTGAAGCTGCAGGCTGCATCTGCTCCATTGCCAAGTGTCTCTTCCCCCAAAGGCTGAAACTTTCCTCTGCTTCTTCTTTCCCCAGACAGCTTACTTCTCCACGGTGAAGATCATCTACACCACGGGCCACAGCATCTCTATTGTGGCCCTCTGCGTGGCCATTGCCATTCTGGTTGCTCTCAGGTTTGCCACCTCATCTCTGTCCTCAAGAACCTCCACAGGCTCCCTACTGGCCAAGGATCAAGTCAAATTCTTTGCCTGGTTCCCTGATCGAGGCCTCAAGTTCATTTCTAATTTTTGTCTTTATCCCAACATGATTGTTATCTCTTCACACACAAGAACTCACTACTATGGCTGCACTTTTGTTCACATAGAGCACATTCAATTTGCTTGGAATTTTTTTTTTTCTTGGTGGTGTGTTCACATCTGTAAAATTTTGAAAGCCACCTCTTTTCTGGTTCTGAGTCCTTTTTGCCTCCTGTATGACAGTTGCAAGTTTCTGGACCTTGTGATATATATTTGATTTGGTCTTTAGCACTGGGAATTGAACTGAGGGCCTCCTGCATGGGCTCTGTCCAGAACAGTGCACACCCCAGTCCTAAACACTGGCTGTTAATGGTCTTCCAGAATTCCAAGACTATGTCATCTCAGGGGACAAGTCTCTCTAATCTCCCACAGGGTTCCCCTGGGCACTACCTGGCTGTGTTGCCTTTGTGCCCACAGACCTGGAGCTGTCTGAAGGTAGGGGCTGGTGTTCTAACCTAGAACAAGAGGGCAGTGTCAGCTATCTGAAACTCCATATTTAGCTCACTTTTGCCCTGGGCTTGCTTTCAGTGTGGGGCTTGATTCGCTTCATCTTGGTCGACTCCACTTGCCATTGGCTCACCTCAGTCATCTAGGCCCTGTTCTAGGCCCAAAGAAGCCTTTGTGTAGCCTGGCCTCTGTGCTCATCTCTCTTGTCCCCTTCAGGAGGCTCCACTGTCCCCGGAACTACATCCACACACAGCTGTTCGCAACCTTCATCCTCAAAGCGGGTGCCGTGTTCCTGAGGGATGCTGCGCTCTTCCAGGGGGACGGCATGGACCACTGCAGCTTCTCCACTGTAAAGACTGTGGCTATGGGGCGTGGGTGGGGAGAGGTGGGAAGATGAGAGTCCCACGTGTGCCTTTCTGGCCTGCCACCCTATGAGAGCTGACCCTGGGCTTCTTCATGGCTAGTGACAGATAAGGGAAGCACCTGCTCCAGGCTTAGCTCCCAGTCCTCCACATGCCTCCCCAGACCATAGTGTCCATCTCATCTGCTCCCTGTGGAAGGAACCCCCACATTAGACATTCCTCTGCATTCACATTTCGAGTGCCATTTCCTTCCATGCCCCCCACTCTGATCTGTCTGTGGCTCTATGCACAGGGCCGGGAAGAACTGAGGCCCTCCTTCCAGAAACACCCAGGGGATAGGAGTCATTCAGAATTATGGATTACCAGGTAGAAGAAGCTGAGAGCTGGGGGAGAACAGAACTTCATGGAAGAGGTGGTTTTGGAGCCGGGACAAGAGTTACAGTAGTGAAACAGGGAAGAGGGGCCGGTGGATATGTTCTTGAAGGCAGGAGAGCCTGGAAATGATAAATGGAATGAGTGACAGGGTGGAGAGAGGAGGAAAAGAGAAGACTACATTGAAGAACGGGGGCAGAGTGTGAGGTCTCCTGAAAGTGCTCAGGAAATGAACAGATAAGTGAATTCTCAAACCCGCAAGTGACCTGAATTAATTAAAGGAAGAATTAATAATTGAATATGTTGCACACTTACCATGCAAGCAGTACATGAAGTACTTTACATTTATTATCTCCTTTGATCTTCAAAATGCCTTCGGTAGCTTCACTTTAATTCCATTTTGTTAATGAGGGGCAGCTGGCCAGGTCTCCCAGCTGCACAGTGGGGGGTGGACCTGGGCTGGAGGTGATGCCACACTGCTCAGGTGGGCAAGGCAGGTGGCAAATGACAGCATGCATGCTGGGAGCATCGCATGTGTTCAGGGTTCAGAAGTGCACACAGATGCTTGGTCCATGGTTAGAACTCCAGAGGTGGATCTCAGCTCAGGAGGGATTCGAAACAGGAAATGCTGGTCTAGGGCTTCCTGTGTGGTTTCCAGTGACCCTCGAGAGAAGGCCACGAACTTTCTTTCATAGATGGAAAGCTAAGACTGAGGCAGTTTGCATGGCTAACAGGGGCACATTTAACCCAAGTGGCCTGGGCTCTGACCACTGTATGGTTCTACCTCATCCCTCCTGGAGCAGCCCAAGAAGTTGAGGGGACCAGGCTTGGGGTCTCAGGCATAGGAGGCTAGATTTGGGTGAAAGAGGGGGTTCCAGCTCTAAAACACCTAGGTCCCTGATCCCAGGTCCTGTGCAAGCTCTCTGTGGTCACCTCCCATTTTGCCACCATGACCAACTTCAGCTGGCTGCTGGCAGAAGCCGTCTACTTGAGCTGCCTCTTGGCCTCCACATTCCCCAGCTCCAGACCATCTTTCTGGTGGCTAGTTCTTGCCGGCTGGGGTAAGCACCAAGGGCTGAGAACCCTTGGGGAGGTATGGGCTGGGAGGGCCCCCGGAGCCCATATGGAAGCCCTTCTTACTGGTGGTGATCCCTGAGGTCAAGGGAAGGGAAGGGATAGGCCGCAGTCCTGCACCTAGCATGGAGAGGTAGACCAGGCCCCACCAGAAGCCCTTGCCTGGTCCTGTCTTTTCAGTCTGCATGTGGTCAGCAGTGCCGGTGGGAGGTGGAGCCCAATCCCAGAGGAAAGGACACAGGCCCTTACCCCAGTCTTTCCTCACCCACAGGGCTCCCTGTGCTCTTCACAGGCACATGGGTGGGCTGCAAATTGGCCTTTGAAGACACTGCGTGAGTCTGAGCTAAATCCTCACCTCATGCCTGGTCAGCAGGGACAAGGAGGCACTGGTCTCCAGGCTTGGGAAGAAGAGGAGGGGGGAGTCTTGTTATGGTGAGGTTGGGAGGTGGGAAGGTTGCCATCGGATGAAAGAGAGGGCAGGGGTCCAGTTAGGAGGGGCCCATGTTGTTAAGGCCATGTAGCTCAGGGGAGGCAGGGGGTAAAGTGGCCCTTGGCCTCCTGCAGCAAGGTGAGTGTGGGGTGAGGATGAGAAAGGGGCCAGTCCAGCCTTCGATGGGGCTTTTCCTTGGGAGGACGACAAGGCTGACAGTGGATCAGAACGGAGGGCGTGGGGGCAAGGCAGAGGCATAAACACCACAAAGGAGACAGCTTGGGAACCCTGGAGTAGTAGTGAGGGGCACCCTTCAGCCCTGCCATCTTCTTCCAGGTGCTGGGACCTAGACGACACCTCCCCCTACTGGTGGATCATCAAAGGGCCCATCGTCCTCTCTGTTGGGGTCAGTATCTGGGGCTGGTCTTCCTGGCTTTATTCTACCAGCCTCCTGGGTCGTCTGTAGTGCTATGCAGAATAAGTAACAGGACTCCAGGACTGGGCAGGGCAGGGCAGGGCAGAGAAGCAGGAAAGGGAGTCTGGCTCTACACACTTCTGACAACTCTTTCAGGCCACAGTAGCAGTTCGGTTAAACAGGCACAGGTGTTCTGGCTTGGAGTTTCCATGTGTCTAGCTACTGTCTGCAAATTATCTCCTGTTAGGTAGAGGATGCCTGCATGTGAGCATTCAACACTCTCACTTTCTGAAAGTGCATGGCTCTACCGAGGCAGAGCAACTGCACAGTGATGGTTGTCTGCTTAGTGCCTGAGACACTCTGGGAAGTGCCTGAAGCAGGTAGTCAGGCCTGGCTCTCTCACACTTGCTGCCAGGAATGGAGAGGGTTCCTGTGTGGGCTCTACAAGCCTCCAGGACACACATTCTGGAGCCATGATCTGTGCATGCACCCATGGACACATTGCTATATCACAATGGTTTGGGGTTCCTGGCCCCTTAAGAGGCTAGGCGCCACCCTTAGCCACTCAGAGCCACCTCTGACCCTTGTTTCCATCTTTCTCTACCAGGTGAACTTCGGGCTGTTTCTCAATATCATCAGAATCCTGCTGAGGAAACTGGAGCCAGCACAGAGCAGCCTCCACACACAGTCTCAGTACTGGTACTGTGTGTGTGCACGTGTGTGCGTGTGTGTGCTGAGGGGCAGTCAGGAGGGCTCCTGGAGAGGATTCCATGGGGCTTTCATCTCATCTGGCAGACATTTGTGACTCTGGCCTGATTTCTTCCCTATGTCCCCAGAAAGAGAACAGATCTGGTCCCTGCCTCCCAGGAGATCACAGCACAGGAAAGTGGGGACACTAAGCAGTCAGTCACCGAATGGGCTGCATCAGTTTAGATGGGGGCCTGGAAAAGGGTATCCTCTCTAGATGGGGGAAGAGGTGAGTCAGGGAGGCCTTACTGGATGAAGTGGTTTTTTGAACTAGACTATGAAGCAGATGGAGCGAGAGCACTGGCTATAGCCGAAGGAAGCCCAGGGGTATGCTGGGAAGATGGAGTGTCCAAAGGTGTCTCCTGCACACATGGATGTGGTAGATGGTGGGCAGCCTTAGGGTTTGCCTTTCCTACAGGCGTCTGTCCAAGTCAACGCTTCTCCTTATCCCGCTGTTTGGAAGTCATTACATCATCTTCAACTTCTTACCTGACAATGCTGGCCTGGGCATCCGCCTCCCGCTGGAGCTGGGGCTGGGCTCCTTCCAGGTGAGGCCCCTGCAGGCGCTCCTTTCCTCCAGCGACTTTGCTAGAAGGTTGTTGCGGTCAGCTTTCTAGTTGCTGCGCAGAAAGAACCCAAACAAAAGCGGCTTGTGGAGGAATGGGTTTATTTGGCTTACGGACTCAAGGGAAGACTCCATCCTGGCAGGGAAAACGATGGCATGAGCAGAGGGTGGACATCACCTCTGCCACAGCACTGGAAACAGTGGCAGGAAGGTGTGCCAAATACTGGCAAGGGGAAGCTGGCTTATAACCCCAAAAGCCCGCCCCAACAACACAGCTCTAGTGAGGTTCTAATTCCTGAATTGCCATCAGTTGAGGATCGATCTATCAGAATACATTCATTTGTTTGTGGAGGACACCTGGGTCAAACCATGACAAAGGTCTTAGCTAACTTCATGATGGGGTGAAGGCTACTAATAATATTCATCCCTCAATTCAACTTTCTATGTGTCCACCTTTCCATATATTCCTGTTTATGTTCCTTTAACTCTCCCATATACTCATTCGTCTGCCTACTCTTTTCTTTCTTTTTCTTTCCTCCCTCTCTCCCTGCCTGCCTTCCTTTCTTTATTCCTTCCTTCATTCTACTCACCCATCCACCTATCCATTCACTTACATATCTCTCCACCTATGCAACTCTTCACAACCCATCCATTCATCCACCCATCCATCCATCCATCCATCCATCCACCCACCCATCCATCCACCTGTCCATCCATCCATCCACCCACCCATCCATCCATCCACCCATCCATCCATCCACTTATACACACCCATTCATTATTCATCTTTTCACCCGTCCATCCATTCATATTATCTTTTTGACTTTTATGGAACATCTTTTATGTGCCAGGCAATGTGCCCACTAACTAAAGATGCAGGCAGTCTGAGAGATGGGATTGCCCATGCAACCCTGGCAGGTTTGCTAAGGTGATTACAGAACTATTTGCCTGGCACATAGTGGTCCTTCATGGATCTGGCTCAACTGCAGCCTGGGGATGGGTGGGGAGAAGAGAGTAGAAAGCCTGGCTGGTGCCCCTTGAGGCCAGATGGAAGTGTTCTGATGGAGTTCTTCCTCTCTGGCTCCACAGGGCTTCATTGTTGCTGTCCTCTACTGCTTCCTCAACCAAGAGGTATGTGATGCTCCAGGCGCTATCCTTACCCATCAAGCCTCTCTTTCCAGCCCTAAGGTCTTCTCTCTCTGCCCTGGGCCTGTAAACCTCAGCTGATCTCTGCAATCCTCCACTCTCACAATCCTTTGTGGGCGTATGTCCCAAGCCCCTCAACCCAAATGCTTTCTGATCACTGCCAACTCACCAGGATGTAGAGGAGGATCAAGGAAGAGGAGAGGAAAGAGGAGGCCAATGGGGTGGGGGGAGAAATTGTGAGAGGGTATGAGGAGCCAAGAAAGTCAGCGGTCAGCCGAGGTCCTGTACCTGGGAAGTAGAGTCAGAGACAGAAACAGACAGAAACAGAGGATGAGCTGGAGCAGACACCTAGAAATGGAAAGCCCGGGAGAAAGGGTCAGAGAGCACCCAGTCAGGTTCAGAGGAGGCAGAGCTATGCAGACAGAATAGATACCACTGCATACGTGGCCACAAGAGAAGACAGATAGGCCAGAAGTCAAGTTCATCCAGAAGACCCCAGTGGGTCTCCCGTTTTAGGACAAGTGTCTTCTCCTTCTTGTCTTGCTGTGGGAGAGAGGGAAAGATTCAGCTCAGAGACCAGTCCAGTTTCTCACAATGCACATGGTCATGGCTCCCCCTGGTGGCCATAGTTTTGCATGGGTTCTGAGGTCCATGGAGACCTGACTTGCTGACTCATGTCCTGTTCCTCAACTGTGGACCCTTGTGCAGCCTCACCTACCACCACCTCTGCTGGACTGCACCCAGCCCAGCCCTTCTGAGGCACGAAGCCTTATCCAGCGCTGTGGTGCTGACCTATCTGTGTAGCAGGTGATGGGTCTTGGGGATCCTGGGAGGCATGAGGAGCAGCCTCAACTGAGGTTAGTGGAGGCTGAAGAACGAACAGACACAGAAAGATACACAGGAATCTCCCAGGACGCAATGCTGAAGACAAGATGGTTGCATACATTTGGTGATGGGGAGCTCATTAAGTTCCAATAGCGTTTTCTGCTGTGGAGAAGCTTTGGGAAGGTTATTTTGTGCCTCATACAAGTATCTCCCCCTTTCATCTTCCACCACAGCCCCGGCTCAGCTGTCAGGCAGAGCCTCTCCCAGCTCCTTCTGCCGCAGACAGCCCTGTGGTCCTGCGGAGCTACAAATGACTCCTGACACCCACCCTACCCCAGCTGCATTAGTTTTTCTCAGAGATCCGAGTCCCCTCTCTCTCTTCAGCCATGTCCTCTTGCCTCATACACTTGAACCCAAGAGCAGGAGCTGGTCCAGGTCATTCAGGGAGGACGGTGTGGTTATTGGACAAGAAATTCTAAGAGGACTCAGCCAAGGCAGTATTAACAGGAGAAAGATTCTAAAGGCAATGGCCAGAAACACTCTGAGGAAGGAGTAGCCTCCAAAGGCTGTACTGGCATGGCCTGTGACCATTGTAGCTTTCTTGTTCTATCCTGAGTTGAGGATTGAAGTCACAGTGGGGACCTTTCTAACTTCCTCTCCCTTGTCCATGAAGGTGAGGACAGAGATCTCACGGAAATGGTATGGCCATGACCCTGAACTTCTGCCAGCACGGAGGACCTGTGCCAAATGGACCATAACTCCTCGCTCAGGGGCGAAGGTGCTGACATCAGTGTGCTAGGCTCCAGGGGGCTGTGTTTCCCCACAAGCTGCCAGCCAGCTCTGGGCAGGGCAGTCCTCCCTCCCAGTCTCTGCATCTGTCATTCTCTAAGTGCCTGTGTGCCCACCTTTGACTTCCTCCGTTCCCCTCACTGTCCCCATCTGCTCTTCCCTGGGGTCTAGGGCAATAGCCCAAGGCCCAGAGGAAACCAATAAACTCATTCTTGAATGATTCGTGGTTGAGTCAGTGCACCTCTGAAGGGAGACACATCTGCAGCCTTTATTTGGACTTCCGGTGAATTTGTCATTCCACGGCTCCAGCTACGTTAGCATCCGTCACTTGTCTTTACAAGGATCTTGTAAAGACATGGTTTATTTATTTTTAAAAATGCATCCTCTTTTGTCCCCTCCCTTCTTCCCATCCCCCCTCCCCACCCACATGCAAACAAGCCAGCTTGTTTAACACGAATCTTTGCATTTCTGTGTCTTGCAAAATACAGTGTGTGCTGTGTGTCTGCACTTTGAACTTACATAAATGCTATTCAGCTGCCTCATCCTGCGTCTAGTGTTTTCCCCCAGCACTGTTCGGTCAAGAGCTCTACCACGTGGTTATGGGAACACCTGGCCCACTGCTTGGACTGTACAGGACCACCTGTCACTGCTGCCCATGGGTTACAGATGCCCCCTGTGCTTCCAGGAACCGTGCAGAAGCCTTTCTGTAGGACGCATCCCAGGAGCAGAGCCCTAGGGCGTCAGTCACACCTGTCTCCTTGCTGTGACTAAGCAGTGGCAGATTGTGAGCCTGCACGTTGCACCCACCAACAGTCCTCAAAGTTCCCAAATCCTGCGGCTCTACCAACACTTGGCAATATCCTGCTTTTTAATGTTTGCAAGCCAAACGGGCGTCAAGTGACAGCACATTGTTGTTCTCATCTGTTTTCCCTGATGTCTCACAAGTATGAACAGCCCTTCTTGTGCCTGCTAGCCTTTTGAGTTGGTTCTGGAATTGCCAGGATCTCTTTCCCCGTTTTCTCTGGGGTGGAGAATCTTCAATCCAACGGGTTTCTTTTATGTCTGTCTTGTGTATGGGGCCAGTTGCTTTTCTCATTGGTGTGGAAAAATACTGGAAAGAAGTAACTTAAGAGGGGGAGGATTTATTTTGGCTTGGTGTTTGAGGGTTAAGTGCCTCATTGTGGAAAAGGAATCGGACCCTGAGCAGCCGGGGAGGCAAGAGGGACACAGCTGCTTTCATTGCATCAGCAGTCAGGAAGCAGGGCGCTTGAGCGCATACGCTGGAGCCAGAGCCAGGCCAGGTTACACCCTGCAATGCTCCCCTGGAGGCTGTCTTTCTCCATTCCACAACCTTCTGGAACAGCACTATCAATGGGGAGCAAGAGTTCAAAAACAGGGATTGTGGGGGAACATTTCACATTTAAACCTTATCGTAACTTCGGAACATGTGCCCTCGGGTCTCCCAGCCTGCTCCAGCTGCCTCCACCCAACAAAGCTTCCCTGATGCCACACAGCCCTACTGTCCAGTCCATCGTCTCCCTCTGTTTGCCAGGAACAAGGAGAAGAGAGCAGGCACTGCCCTTAGGGACATGATTGCTGACCGATGGGTGAATGAGGAGGAGATGAGGACATGGTACAGGCCAGGATGATTGCACCTCCTTGGTCTACTACAGCAGATGTGACCAAAGCCTTCCCTGCCATTCACCATCCTGCTGCCCTGAGAGCTCAGATCTCCCCTCCAGCCTCTACCCACTTGGGCTGATCACCAGGTGTCATTGGCCTGTACAGGATCTCACTTTGGGACCCCCTGGGATCCTTGTCTGCAAGAAGGGCATGCTTGTCCTCCATGGCCGGCTTTGTCTCCCTTCCTGTGCACTGAGAATAGAAGGACCAGATTACTGGTGTGCAGAGGTGCCTGGTGAAGGAGGTTGATGGACAGCCTTCTCCACCCTTATGAGGGTTCCTGTGAATGGGGGTAGCAGCTGTATGAAGCACACAATCACACTGTTGTCTGTGACACACAATTGCCTTGTGCCTGCCTGGTGAGATGAATTTCAAAGTCAAAGTGGGGACCAGTCCAAGAATACATGATGTATTCCTACCTTTAGTCTCAGATCATCAAAATTATTCCCATGTTTCTGCAGTTATCTTTTATTGCTGGGACAAAACAGCTAACCAGAAGCAGCTTATAAGAGAGAGAGGATTTATTTCAGATTTACAGGTTTGAGGGAAGTTTCCTCATGGTGGGGAATACACAGCGTGAGCAGGAAGCCGGTTCACATCTTGTCCCATGTCTGGGTGGAAGTAGTCTAAGTCCTGGGCTTGAGGCTGGGCTGATAAACTTCAAGGTCTGTCCCCACTTGCACACCTCCTCCAGCAAGGCTCCACCTCCCAGAGTCTCCAGTAGCTGCTGATTTAGTATGAAGCTTAAACACAAACATGAGACCATGCAGGCACTTTATATTCAAACTACCATATGTGCACTGTAGACATTTGGGCCACAAAGAAGAGATTTGAAAATAAAATTAAAATCCCTTCCTCCAATGACTGACTGCTGCTCTCACAACACATAACCCGCAACCCCATGGTGAATATCAGCAATTCAGTTAGGAGGGACCTCAGTGGAGTGCAGGCACAAAAGAGGGAAATGGTGTTACCAACACATGATATAGTTGTTGCAGTCAGCTTTCTAGTTGCTGCGCAGAAAGAACCCAAGCAAAGGCGGCTTGTGGAGGAATGTGTTTATTAGGCTTACGGACTCGAGGGGAGACTCCATCCTGGCAGGGAAAACGATGGCATGAGCAGAGGGGTGGACATCACCATAGCACTGCAAACAATGGCAGGAAGGTGTGCCAAACACTGGCAAGGGGAAGCTGGCTTATAACCCCCATAAACCCACCCCCAACAACACAGCTCCATCGAGGTTGTAAAACCCAAACTGCCATCATCTGAGGATCCATCAATCAGAACATTCATTCGTTTGTGGGGGACACCTGGATCAAACCATGACAATAGTCATACAAAATTTCTTTCTTTAAAAAAATATTTTATTTATTCACTTTCAGACGAGATTGGGCGTGTTCAGGGTGGTATGGCCGCAGTATTTATTCATTTTCAAGCAGAGATACAGAGAGAGAGAGAGAGAGAGAGAGAGAGAGAGAGAGAGAGAGAGAGAGAGAGAGAGAGAGAGAGAGAGAGAGAGTGGGTCTGGCTTATGTGGGTACTGGGAAATTGAACCCAAGGCCTTAGGCACTGGAGGCAAGTGCCTTAACCGCTGAGCCATCTCTCCAGCCCACAAAATTTCTACTCAATAAAAAATTAAGAAAACGTAAAATAAAACACAATCAACCATAATCTTATAACGAAAGACATTTATCACTGAATTTTCGTGTTCCCTGAAATGTCTTTTTTTCTCCACATGCTTGAAACATTCTGAGACCATAGTACATTTGTGAATTTGCATCTTGCCTTTATGCTTAAAAATAGGGCTGGAGAGATGGCTCAGCAGTTAAGGCACTTGCCTAAAAACAACCAGAGTTCAGTTCCTCACTACCTACATAAAGCCAGATGCAGAAAGCAGCACATGCATTTGGAGTTCATTTGCAGCTGCTAGAGGCCCTGGCATGCCCATTCTCTCAGTTTGTCTCTTATATCTCCCTCTGCTTGCAAATAAATAACAATATTTTTAAAATACATATGTGACATTCAAATGGACAGTGAACACCCAAAAGGATGATAAGTGTTATTAGTCACATGGAAAAATGTGAAGCAAAACTGCAATGTGATACTGTTTCCCATGGAAAAGGTTGGTGACAGTGGAAATGGATTGGTCGGGACATGGAGAGACGAGGGAGCCCTCAGCATCACTGACGGGAGGGTAAAGCACTCACCTGCTGTAATGGTTAGGTTTTGTTGACAAATTGACCTTTTTAGTAACTCTTGGGTGTGTCTCTGAGGATGTTTACAGGAGGGCAGCCTCTCAGTGCAGGGCAGGATGTAAAGAAGCTCAAAGGAGCTAGAAATAAACATCCTTTCCTGTGTGGGCAGTGCAGGAAGGAAATTCCAGAGACTCAGGAAGCCATTAAGTCTGGGATAGAATTGCAAGACACCACCCTAGGGCTGTATAAAGGGGAAGGAGTTCTCTCCTTGCCCCCCCCCCACCCCGCGTGTTTGTTGTTCTGTGTGTGTGTGGTGTTGGTGATGGGTTTTTCTCTCTGCTTGGACCTGTGAAAAGGGAGCAGCCTCTTTTGCATTCTGGAACTTCCCCTGTATCTATAGCTACAAATAAATCCTTTCCTCCAAAAAACTGTGCCTGGTTTGAAGATTCATCCCAGCGGCATGTGGCTGACTACAACATATTTGGTACCAGGAGTGGGGTAATTCACCGAGATGAATCTGACCATGTGGATTTTGATCTTCTGGACCTTGTGTGCTGGAGGAATGGACATGGATTTGGTATTTGCAACTGAAGATGCCTTCCAGAGTGGTAAGCCAAGTTTTATAGACTCTTCTGGTGAGAATTTAGAAATGCTCAGAGCTGAGAGAATTGCATTTGGAGGCTTGGCTTGTGAACTTTCTGTGGGAAAGGAGAGACTGCAGAAAACCTCAATAGAAGTGTGTGCCTGGGTCAAGGGGTGGATGCACCCTACTGCCCATACCCAGAGAGTTTGACTAAGGCTGAATTTGAAAAAATGGACTGTGTGCTTGGCTATGGATATGGGACTGAGAATTTAAGATTTGAAGCTAGAAGTAAAAACCTCAAGGCAAGTTTAACTTATGGGCAGAGACTGGCTTTTCATTATGGCCCAACTGCTTTACATTGAAACAATGGAGAGATGCCTGAGGTGTTTCCACCCAGGAAGGACAGAAAGCTGGACTGTGCAAACTCTTTGGAAAGGAAATCGCTGAAAGAAAGGAATCTGCTCTTCAAAGTCATGTCTATTTTGTCCCTGAATCAACAACATGGCTGTGTCCTGCATACCTGGTATTGCTTCTGGAAGCATGAGAAATGCATGCATGGAGTGGGTCATGAAGTGCATAGGGTCCCAGGAACTGCTGCTGAAATGCGGTATTTGGAACAGGGTGTGACGTCTCTGATTGGCAAGTGAAGCCATTGGAAGGTGGACTGTGGTTTGCAATGGAGACCCGAAGACGTTTTGGACATACCAGGACTTTGCAAGGGCTACCATGGAGCGCTGTTGGCCTGGGATGGGAGTTTCCCAAGTACTCAGCCAAGTTGGAGGGACAGAATCGGAAAATCTGGAGACTGTGTCACTGGTTTGCTAGGGGACTTAAATTGCAGATGTGGATGTTTGCTGATGTTTGTTGAGTTTGCCTTGTCCCTGTCTTTCCTTGTTATGCCTCATAGCAGTTGGACATGTTTGCTCTGTGCCATTATATGTCAAAAGCATGTAACTTGTTTCGGTTTACAAAACTCGCAGTTCAGGGGCCTTATGTTGGGGGGAGATTATACATTTCCAGTTGTATCTTGTTACTATCTTCATTTGGGAATTAAGTATAAGGTTATATGGTTTGATGTCAAGTTGACAAGGGGTGGACTTGTGATGGTTAGGTTTTGTTGTCAACTTGACCTTTTTAGTAACTCTTGGGTAGGTCTCTGAGGATGTTTACAGGAAGGCAGCCTTTCAGTAGGGGGAAGGATGTCAAGAAGCTCAAAGGAGCTAGAAGTAAACATCCTTTCCTGTGTGGGCAGTGCAAGAAGGAAATTCCAGAGACTCAGGAAGCCATTAAGTCTGGGATAGAATCGCAAGACCCCACCCTAGGGCTGTATAAAGGGGAAGGAGTTCTCTCCTTGCCCCCTCCCGCTGCATGTTTGCTGTTTTGTGTGTGTGGTATTGGTGATGGGTTTTTCTCTCTGCTTGGACCTGTGAAAAGGGAGCAGCCTCTTTTGCATTCTGGAACTTCCCTATATCTATAGCTACAAATAAATCCTTTTCCTCCAAAAAACTGTCTGGTTTGAAGATTCATCCCAGCGGGGTGTGGCTGACTACAACACCTGCCTTTTGGTTAAATGTTTGTCAGTTACTCAATAAGCTAAGCATTGAGTTATCTAGGAAAGACACTTCTGAGTATGTATCCCCAAACCTGGGAACATGTACATGGAAGCTTAATGAATAAATAGCCAAGACATGGAAACAACCCAAAGGCTCCCAGTCTGAAGACTGAGTGAACAAAGCACGCTACGTTCTGACAATGGAATTGTAATTCAGCACATAAAGAATGGAGCAGTGACACACACTACAGCATGCAGGAGCCCTAAGACAAGTGTTCAGTAAGAGAAATGAGTCGCCAAAAGCCTGTGGTGCACAGTTGTGTGTAGAACATGTCCAGGGCCAAGGAGAGCAACATAGGAGTGATGGAAAACGGGTATGGGGCTTCTTCCCAAAGTGACAGTTCTAGGTGGTGGTAGATAGTAGTGGTGGCTGCCCTCTGTGTATACACAAAAAAGTGCCACAAGATAATACACTGTGAATTTTTTTGGTTTGTGGATTATATCTTAGTAAAATTACTAGCGAAAAACAATTAGGCTAAGAGCTGAGAAGATTGCTGGGTGGTGAAAGTCAGCTTGGGTTCATTCCCAAGCCACCCATGTAAGCTGGGTGCAAAAAAATGGTGTAAGCATCTGGTGTTTACTTGCAGTGGCAAGAGGCCTTGGCACGCATGCGCGCGCAGACACACACACACACACAAATTGATAAAAAAGTAAGTAAATAAATGTGTGAATGTTGCTGTAGGACACTTGTAAACATCTTAAAGTTTTTATTTATTTATTTGCAAGCAGAGAGAGAGGGGGGGAGAGTCAGAGAGAGAATGGGCATGTCAGGGCTCCCAGCCACTGCAAATGAACTCCAGGCACATAGGCCCCTTTTGTGCGTCTGGCTTTTATGTGGGTGCTGGGGAATCAAATTCAGTAGTTAGGTTTTAAAGGTAAGTGTCTTAACCACTGAGCCATCTTTCCAGCCACAGAATTTGCAAAAGTTTATATGATATTCTTTATCATTTTAAAAGTAAATGTCTGTGATGATAAACTGTCTTGCATAAAATTCTTCATAAGCATTTAAAAAAGACAAAAACCTCAGAATATACTCCGAGACTTTCAGAATTAATTCTCCCAGACCTGGAATTCTCCTGCACCTAGAATTCTTAAGTGAACGCAAATTGATCCCTGGATAGGCTGGTCTAGTGTATGCTTTTTTAAAAAAAATATTTTTACTGATTCATTTGCAAGGAGAGAGAGAGAGAGAGAGAGAGAGAGAAATATGAAGAGAGAATGGGTGCACCAGGGTCTCTAGCCATTGCAGACAAACTCCAGATGTATACACCACTTTGTGCATTAGGCTTTAGGTGGGTACTGGAGAATTGAACCCAGGTCCTTAGGTTTTTGCAGGCAAACGCCTTAACCACTGAGCCATCTCTCCAGCCCCAGGTCTAGTGTGTTCTTGCATGATGTAACCATGATGGCTTTTCTATATTGTTATCATTAGCATGTCTTTGGTTCTCACACTGCCCCCAACTGGTGTTGGCAGTGTTAGTTACTTGGTTAGTATTAGTGGCTAGTGTTAGTCATTAATTAGAAGTGAATGTTTAGTTACCATTAGAGGCTAGTTGCTCATTAATGGTAGTGCTAATGTTTGTTTTACGCTATCAGCAGTGGTGGAAGCCACAGCTGGGGGGGGGGGTCCTCGATCCCTTTCCAGAGGTTTCACCATGGTGATAAGTCTACCTCTTGCTCCCTTGCATTTCACCTGTGGCTTTACTTCCTGCTTCCTCTTTGCAGGTTTCCGTGATGGGAATCTGTAGACTTTAGGATATGTCTGCAGATGCAGGTTCCTGGGCAATTCCTTGACAGACAAGCTCTTCCTCTTCCAGAGCATCTTCCTCATCTGTGGAGAGGGGCTGGTGAGTAAATGTCTGAGGGATGTTCACGAAGGGTGCTGAATTGGCAGGGGTGTAGTTGGGTGGTAGGAGATGGGGTGGTTGACAATGTGATAGATAGGAATAGCGCTGCAATGCTCACCCTGGCCACCAGGTGGCAGATTAACACGGTGTCCCTGGGAGGAGGTCCTAGTCTGGAGAGTAACTGGACTCCCAGGGCTTTGCATGGGGTTCAGCCAGTCTAAGAGGCTGCTGGAAGAAGTTGCTGGTCTGGTCAGCAAAGGAGGGGGAGGGAGGGTTCTGGAGAAAGGGAAGACTTCTCTGGAAAGCTAAGAGTGAGAGCTGAAGAGACAGAACCTCAAGGTGCTGTGCAAGTTCAGGCCACAGCAGGCTACCCTGTGCCCCGGGTTTTCTGTGGGAAAAGCAGTTTCCTATATTTCATTCTGTATGAACCTCCCAGCAGCCCCCCTGTAGTTTCAGAAAGGAGTTCCTTAAAGGGAAGGGGAGAAGGGAGAGAGAAGGAGGGAAGGAAGGAAGGAAGGAGGAAGAGGCTTTCCCTCCTTTGACTTCTCTACTGCTAGAAGTGTGGAAAGAGCCCCAGAGTTGAGCCTGGATGTAAGTGAGGATAGGCACGTGGGATGTGAGAGCTAGAAACACAGACTGTGGGTGAGGGCAGGAGCAGTTGGGTCCAGAAAGCATTCCCTGACCACACCTTGGGCTTGGCATATGTCTTAAAACCTTACCAGGCCGAGCTGTTCAGGGCCCTTCCCTACCCTGCTGTCCAGACAAGAAGACTGGGTGATCTCAGTATGGGGAGCCATGCTCTGTGGAAGGATGTGGAGGGTTTTGGGTCTGGGGTTGAGCTTTGGAGTCCCCAGGGACTCTCTTGGACCTTTCTTCCTGTCAGAGTTCTAGAGTCCTTCACTAGATCAGTATTCACCAAGTGCTAACTCCTCCTGCTAAAGCCTGGAGAAGAGGTGATTTGCTCTGGAACTTAGGGTCTGATTAGGAATGAGATGGTCGGTTTTATGTGTTGACTTGACAGCGACACACAATGTCCAGCCATTTGGATGACAGGAGTTTTGGATGTGCTGCAAGGGTGTTTCTGCAAGAGGCAAGTATGTGAAGGGGAGACTGAGTAATGCACCTGGCGCTTTCAAAGGTAGGTAGACACCATCCAACTGTCCTGGTTCTGAATAGAACAAAAAAGGGGGAAAGACTAGACTCACACCTAGTCTGCCTGACCACTGAGTCGTAACACAAATCTTCTGGTTGGGTGGCCCTGGTATATAGGCCCTCCTCTATTATTGCATGAGTCAGACCTGAATAATATATCTCTTTTTAGGGTTGGGAGCAGCTCGATGGTAGAATGGTAGACTTCTCTTTCTAGTATGAACAAGGTCCCAAACTTGAGCCACAGGACCATAAAAAAAATCCACTTTCGAAACACATATTCACACATATATACCCACATCTGTATGTTGTCTTTTTGGAGAGGCTTGACAAGCGCGGAGGAGGGTATCTCTGAGGGCTGTCTGCTTCCGCCTCTACTCAGCAGAAGCAAGACATGGTCAAGGCCATGGGGAAGTATTCCGCTGCGACTTGTCAGGACTCAGGTCAGAGGCAGAGTAGCCAGGAGCAGTGCGCATCCCACACTCGGAGCCACTATAATGAAGCCCTTTCTCCACCACTTTTGGTCACAGACGTTCATTATAGTCACGATGGGGACAGAATGCCAGAAAGGCCACATGGCTGTCCTAAAAAACCAAACTCACATTATATTTTTGATGTAAATGTTGAGATAAATTTGCTGTTTTATGGCCTAAGAAGGATGCTCTGTTGGTGCGATTGCTTGCTATGCAAGTGTAAGGACCTGAGTTTGGATACCTACCTAAATACCGGTCATAGTGATGGCCCACCTTTAATCCCAGTGCTCAGGAGGCAGAAACACAGGGTATCCTTGGGGCAAGCTGATAGCTAGCCTAGCCAAATTGGTGAGCTCTGGATTCTGTGAGTGACCCTTTCTCAAGTAAGGTGGAAGGCAATCGAATGAGACACCTGACATTGACCTCTAGCCTCCACATGCACACACATGTGCCTCCACACATGAATTCATGAACACCACATGTAAAATCAAACAATTCTGCATTTTAAAACCACACTTTTCTTTAGTGTACTCACCATATTGGGCAATTATCACCACTGTCAAATTTCATACGATTTCTTTCATCTGTGAATGAAGCCCCATGCATGCTAACGACCACTTTTAATTCTCCTTTACCCCCCTACCCCCTGGAAACTACTAATGTAATTTCTGTTTGTGGATTTGTCTACTTTGGACATTTCATATAAATGAAATCATGCAAAAAAAAAAAACTCCTCCAAAGCCACAATTGCCAGAAACCTGAAAGTACCTGACACCAGTGTCCTCAGCTGCCTTCTTCCAACAAGCCCCACAGAGCTGCCACCCATGGGGCTGGGTGGATCTGCCCATGCGACCTCACTTCAGAGAGGCCGGAGCAGTAAGCTGCCTCTAATGTGACATGGTTAATGGAGGGAAACTAACATGCAGATCAGAAGTCAAATATTAAGAGAACAGATACCCCGAGGACCAAACCGAGTGTGGAGGTGTTGATACAAAGGCTTCCCGGAGGGAGGAAGGCTAAGCTGAGGTTAGGACCATGAGTAGGGTTGACCAGGCCAAGTCCAGGGAAAGGAAACAGCATGTACAAAATCCCTGTGGTGGGAAGGAGCTTGGCATCCCAGAGACCTGAAAGAAGCTCTCATGTCTGGATGTCAGTGAGGAAAACGGAGGACAGCCTGAGACCACGGTGTGACCAGGCAGAAAAGCTATGAGGAGATTTTATCCTCAGCGCTCTTGAAAATGTGTGAAATCATCAGGTGTTTTGCTTTTAAAATAATCCCTCTGGCTGGCACATACAGACTGGATTTCAGACAGAGGCCTCAAGAGGAAACAGGGAGAACAGGATCAAAGCCAGAGGTTTGGACAAAGGTGGTGGTTGGTGGCCGAAGCAATAATAATACAGATTCGAAAGGTATCAAAGGGCGCTGAATGAGCATGTGAGGTGAAGAAAAAGTTCTCAAAAGTTTTTTAGAATAAGTAGAGGTGGAAAGGAGCAAGTTTCAGGGGCAGAGTGTCCACTGGGATGCGTGTGAGATGCCCAGTGAGTTGCGTGTGAAATGTCCAGTGAGGTCCATGTGAGATGTCCAATGAGTTGCGTGTGAGATGTCCAGTGGATGTCCACTGTCATTCCTATTGGATATCCAACAGGATGTGTGTGAGGCATCTAGTGGTTGAGCACTAGGTGTCCAGTAGGATGTGTGGAGCCATTGGGGTTGAGAGGAGTCCCATGTTGAAAGAATTTTGCTAATGTTCAACAAACAACCAGGGGCATCGATAAAATCATCTCCATGAAGAACAAGCTAAAGGAGTGCAACCTGAGCCCAGAGGGATTCCACCATTCCAGGATGTGACTGAGACGCTGCAGCCCCAAGGAGGCTGGGAAGGAGCAGCCGGAGAGGTAGGAGGAAAAGCAGATGACTGTGGAATCACGGAGCCAAGCAAAGAGCACGGCCAGGAGCAGCTGGCGAAGGGTCTGAGCGCCGCTGAGCAGCCTTTTAAGAGGAGGCTAGAGACGCATCTATGGGATTTGGCAGCACAGTTCCCAGCGAGAGCAGATTTGGCAGAGGACTGACGGACGTGGGAGCCAGACGGAAGGGTGCTGAGAAGTGAATGAGCCGTGGGAAAGTGGGAAGAGTGAATGCAGAAGGCCCCTGACTGAGGCTTGTCTGGGAGGGGGAGGGAGGCCACAGGTAGTGGTCCCTGGGTCCAAGCAGGAGTGACTTCGCTTGGCACTGCTGAGAAGGACGTGGGGCCACTGAGGGCTGGGGGAATGGGCAGTCAAGAGAGTTGGATTCTAGAAAGGTCCCAGAACCCAGATGGGGGTGGCTCCATAGCCAAGAAGAGGGTGTGTTCACAGAGAGTGGTGGCAGAGGTGGGCAGTGGAGGGGGACCAGCTGCTGGCCCCAGCATTCACCAGGAAGGCAAGATTCCTGGTCAGCCATCGGGTGGTATCAGAGAGCAGGCGGGGGTCCAGCACACAGAGATGGGAATGGGGCTGGTAGGAGGAAGGCAGAACGAGAGGGTAATTTTGACAGCTCAGTTCTGCCCCAGAGTGTGAGCGTGGGGTACCACAGTCGTCCCTGAGGAGGATGCACAGAGAAGGCAAAGTCGGCATTTTCTAAGTGTACTGAGCCTGCAAGATAAGCACAAGAGACTTGGCCACATTTGTAGGAAAGTGCTTGCAGTGTGGAAGAGAATTCTGACTGAACTGGACCTGGGACTGGTTGTTCAGTGTCAGGGTGGAGTGGTGGTGCTAAGGAGGAGACCCGGGAGGGGAGGAGAGTGCCACAGGTTTGTTAGAATAAGAGAGGTGTCTATGGGGAGTCTAGAAGGTCTCCAGAGACAAGGAGGGAGAGGACAGCAAGGCCAGCAGGATGGGCAATGGCCCGAGAGTGGCTGGCTGTCACTCAGCATGCAGGCTGGGGCTGAGGGGCAAGGAACACCTGAGCCAGAGCCTTCTACGCTTTGGAGAATCTGCATGAGGCCAAGGGTCCCAATGAGTGGGGCTCAACACAGATGGGGTGACAGAAAGAAGGACAGGACCAGGAAGAGAGAAGCTGGGAGCCATCAGTTGCCATGGGTAGTCCAGGTTCTGGCCTCCAATTCCTAAACCCTGGTGCATGCAGTCAGTAAGCCTGGGATACTTCACCTTGAACTTTGGGGCCTGCTAGAGCCCTTGGGAGAGGGCTGCCCGTCGGGCAGATCCAGGCTTTGGAAAGTGATCAGAACTTCAGATTTTATTTTTGGACAGTTTGTTCTGGCTTACTCTCATGTATGAACCTCTTCCTGTGGCCAGTGCTCTTTGGGTTTGCTCTGGGCTCACTCTCCTCTTGAATCCTTGCCTCTAGGAGGCCCAGCTCCCAGCTGCAGGGGCCTGTAAGGCAGCTGTTTTCTCTCTCTAGGATCCCAAACATCTGGATCCAGGGGCTGCCAGAGGTGGTTGGAGCTTCCCCTGCATGCAAATGGCCAACCACTCATCTGTAAAGATTATCCTCCACCCTGCTTTTTCTCTTTCCTGCTTTCTTCCCCCGGGGCCATTCTAGCATTGGACAGGTACTGTGTGTATCATGAAGATGATGTGATCTACGTGACCCTTGGTGGGGGTTGTAGCAGAGAGATAGACATACTCCAAGTTCTTAGCCCCTTCTGGGACCCTTGTTTTCCTCCAGGCATCAGAGGAGAAGGCTGGGCCTGTGAATTTCCCTCCCTCAGAGGCATTGCATAAGCAGCCACATCTCCGCACACATTCCCATGGTTACCAGGCTGGGAAAGGCTGGCTGTGGGGCCTCAACATGGCATTGGTGTGCCTAATGGCTCTGCTGGGCGTGGCTCTGGGCTTTAGCTAGACAGATGGCTATCAGGGAGCCCCTCACTCCCAGACATCCAGCAGCTTGAGGAGCTCAGCGATGTGAGGCAAGCAGGCTGTTTGGGGGACTGAGGCCCCATCATTTCCTCCTGCTATTCCACTCAGACAGCAGCCTTATACTGTGTGATGGTCACTGCAGCTAAGCCTTCATAGCAGGGGCTCAGCACAGACTAGATCTTGAGCCGTCCTTGACTCCAGACGAAGCTAAAGTCCTGCCACCCTCCATGCCTTGGCAGCCCACAGGAATGTTTGCCCGGGCTCCACACCCTTTGGCCTTCCACTCTCTTGCTCCTCGACACAGGTCTATGCCCAGGATGCCACAGAGTAAAAACCCAAACCTGGCTTTGCTTTGAGATCACAGGTGGATGGAGAAGAGACATGTGAGATCAGGGCCACCAGGGCGGCAGTGTCTCAAATGTCCAGGCAGCTGGGTCAGAGGTCAGGGAGGGGAGCTGGCATGCGGGGGAGGTCAGATCTATGCTCTGATGGACTAGATCGATTAATGATGCCTGTGTGGGGAAGTGACTCCCAGTTGAGCTCTGCATTCCTAGAGCCCTGGAAGCCATCTGCAGGAGGTCAGGGTGGTGAGTGGCATACAGGGTACTTCCCTCCAGGGAGCCATGTGGGGCCTGGGAAGTCTCAGCATACAGATCTCTCCCATCACCAAATATGCCCAAATGGTTCCCACCCGTGGTAGTTTCATTCAGGTGTCCCTCAAAAACTTATGTGTTCTGAATGCTTGATCCCCATCAGATGGCAATTTTGGAATTTGGAACCTTGTTGGAGGTGTGTTGTTGGGAGTGAGATTATGGGGATTATAGCCAGCTTCCCTTTGCCAGTGTTTGGCACACCTTCCTGCCCCTGTTTGTCCACCTGCTGTGGCAGAGGTGATGTCCACCCTCTGCTCATGCCGTCACTTTCTCTGCCATCATGGAGTTTCCCCTGGAGTCTGTAAGCCAAAATAAACCCTTTCCTCCATAAGCTGCTTTTGGTTGGGTTCTTTGTGCAGCAACTAGAATGCTGACTGTAACACCACCCAAGCCTTGCCTTGCATTCTTGCATCCTTGCCTGCTCTATGGGGTTCAGCCGATTCTTCAGGCCTGGCTTCCACTTCTGTGAATGCTTGCCCATCTACCCAGCAGTCATTCCCACATCACCTCTTCTCCTCTATGGCCAGGCCAATCCAGCTGGATACTCCCAAGCTTCAGTCTCCCCAGGGTGTCCTGAATCCACCTTCACCTCTCACTGGGGTCCTAGCAGACAGCACACTGAGGCTCCCTTGGCCTTCACGGGATACAGAAACCAAGCAGATCCTGTCATGCCCCTGCTGACACAGCTTTTCTGTAGTAAAGGACTTGGAATTAGAAGGCAGAGTGTCCCTTGTTTGACCTCAGCTGGGGTCCTATGGTTCTGAACACTCAAGATTTTCACTGTTTTGTCTGAAAATGGCTGTGAAAGTTCTATAGGTATTGATTTAGGGCTGGACAGCAGGGAAATTCACAGATATGAAGTCTGGACACAATTCACTGTATATTACTCAAGCATTCTATATTTAAGATCTGACTTGCCTCTTTTTTATTTATAAATGCATCCACAGCATTTGGATAGGTCAAGACGTAAGCACATGTCCATCTTATTCTATTTTGTGTTGCAATGACAAAATACCTGAGGTTGAGTAAAATATAAAGTTGAGATGTTTAATTAGCTCACAGATCAAGCTACTCAAGAGCATCTTCTCAACTCTGGTGAAGTCCCCTTGTCTTCTCACACCATGGTGGGTACATCAGGGTGGGCACATGTGTGGGAGGGGGCAGGGAGAAATTGTAAGGTGGGAGAAGGAATGAAAAGTCAGAAGTTCCTTTGTAGCATCCTATTTTCTTGAGAACCAACCCGCTTCCTAATGTCAGCATTAATTCTTCATAAGGGAAGTTATGACCCAATTGTCTACCTCTTGGCTCCACCTCTTGAAAGTTCCCCACCTTGAGGATGTAGCTTCTAGCAAATGAACCTTTGATGGGACACAACCAAATCATTGTATCTGTAAAAATGGATAATGATTGGCCTGCCTCATACACAATAGGTACTTAGGGTGCTCATTCAAGGTGGAGGAGATAGGCATCTTTTTCTAGTGCCCGCCTTGGGCAGCCCAGGAGAGAGAGGGGGGGGGAGACAGAGAGAGAGACAGACACAGAATGAATGAATGAATGCTGGGGCTTTGTGAGAGCCCTGGTCCTTTCTGTTCTTACAATCAGACCTGTTATCTGCCATGGGGTGTGTGATTGAATAGCTAGCTCCCTTTGGCAGGATGAAAACAGGACACAGGGAGTGTGATGTTCCTGAGGACTCCTAGGTTCTGAAACAATGGTGTGTATATATGTTCATATGTATGTAAGTGTGCATGAGTTTGTGAGTGCACACATGCTTACAGAAACATGTGTCCCCACAGGCACGTGTGTGAGCATGTGCCTGGCCCTGCCCTGACGAGGCCTCCTGGCTTCCTTGCAGCTGAAGTGCTTGCTGTACCGACAGGGCCTGTAATCATGGGAAATTACCCAGCCCAGAACTAAAATTAAGGCTGCTGCCGCCACAAGACCTGCTTACAGAGCCAAGCTGCCGGAAGAGGCTGGGGGAGGAGGCTCCTCTGGGAGCTGGGGTTCTGGGGATGACAGAGCAGGGCCAAGAGGCATAGGCAGGAGAAGACTCCGCTCATATCTGGTCAGTACCTGCCGGGTGCTAAGCACTGTGCTGGGTAACTTGCATGCAGCGTTTCATTTCCCAACCCCCAGCCCTATCAGGTGCCCTTGAGAGACATTCTCCAGAGGGTAGATGAGGAGTTTTGTGGCTGTATAGCGGGTAAAGACAGGGATGCCTATCATGGGGGCGGGGAGACGACGAGAGCATGGGCCCTGGGCAAGTGAGTAGCATGTGTCTTAAAGAGCTCTCTCTGGCCTTCAGTAGTTGGACTTGGGTGCAAAACATACCAGGAAGAAGCCTGAAAGTTCAGAAACAGTCATCTGGCTCCAGCTGCTCCATGGTCTGGGGCATGAACCCGTGGGAACCCGCAGAGCTCTCTAGGGAACACCGTGAACCTGGCATGAGTACCCACCTACAGAGCCCTGCTCTTGAACTTGAGCCTTCCTGACCTTATGGGCTCTCCATGTTTTCATATCAGGAACCTGGGGGGCACGGGGGAGGGGACTACAGAACACCACACCAGACTTGGAACAGGGCTTCCCAGCTGACGACACTCTGTGTCCCCACAAGGACCCATCTCTCATCCTTTGAATGGTCCTCCTTCTCCTGAGCCAGTGAGCAGATGAGGTCTGCCAAGGGGCCCCAGGGCAGGAGCCTGGCTGAGTGCAGTGACGGATGGACATGGGTCTGTCATGCTTCCACACACCGGTCCCCCAGGAGAACCTGGCTCATCAGCATGGAGGCTATGGAGAGAGAAAGCTTGACCTGAAGCTCCATATGGCATTTGTTGGCATACACTGTGGCTGGCCTGCAGCCATTGTGTGGCTGCATCTGACTGAGCAATGAACGTGACCTGAGAGCCAAGAGCTGTTCCAGGACTCACCTGTGTACATGCACCCCTTGAAAAAAAGCTCATTGGCGAGTCATCAGCCTGTTGCACAGGTGAGGAGAGGAGAGAGTTAGCTCCAGGATTTGCACACAGTTGCATGCCGGGCATCGGTGTGGTCTCTGTTTGTGACCCCAGGCAGGCTGGCAGCAAAGTGTCTCTGCGAACAACCATGCTGAATAGCCTCACTTGAGTCTCTAAGTCCCTTGGTCATTCCCAGGCCAGTTCACACTGGTCAGCCATCTGGTCTCTGCCTAAATATGTGACCCCACCCTTGCACAGCCCTCAAGGACGGCTCTGTTCGTCAGAGGCCCCTCTTTGAGAGGCTCTGAAGTAACCTTCCAGGTTGAGCTTTCTTTCTATATACACCTGCCTCCTGGGTCTGTTTTTGGGTCTATTCATGGCTCTTTAGGGACCTGGAAAAGATAGAATATATGGTCCTTACCAGCCAATATCACCTGACCTAGCTCCGATAGGTCAGTTTTTTGATTAGGTTATGACCAAATACATGAAACTTCTTGACTTTGTGAATAAATTAGAAGTGGTGAGAAGGTAGATCAAGGCTGGCTCCATGACCCTGTAGGCATCCAACACAGTCACAGTGAAAAGCAGCGGTGGGTGGGGTGAAAGGCAAGTTTGAACAGCAGTGCTCCAGGTGACCTTCGTTCTGTGTTCTTTCAGTTCCTGCACTGGCTTCTGCCAGCCCAATGTTTCCACCAAGCTGATTCTAGAAGTCCCCTTGTCACCGCCTTGTTTCCTATGTTGAGGTTTAGATCTGGGCTCACAGAGAGGCAATGGTCTCATGGTTTGGGCTATGATGAAAGGGACTGTGTAATCAACACTTGCCATGTGCTAGGCTCTGTGTTCAGTCCTTTAAGTGTATCACCTTTCAAGCCTCTTGAAGGATGCAATCTATCAGCCCATCCTCTCTAGATGAGGAAAGTGAGGCTCAGCCACCTCATCGGCTTGCTTGACAAGCTCATGTGTACATCATCTCTGAGCTCAGATCCGGCTCACCTGTTTTACCTGTCCATGGCCCTGCCTCTGACTTCTGGCACCGAGGAAGGCCAAGAACAGGTATGGGGCAGGGTCCTTACAACCTGACCTACCTCCTGGTCATCTCTTCCTCTTCCTTCTTGTACCGTGGGTCATGGCTCCTGCCAAAGTCTTCCAGAGCTCCTGAGGGCTGCTATGGGTCTCCTTAGCATCAGCAGCTTCCTCTGACCTGGAGGCTTGCTGGGGTGCTGGGAGGGGACCAGGCTGAAGGGAGTCTTTCTGGCTCCAGCACAGCTGGTTGAGCAATGCCTGGGCCCGCACTTGAACAGCTCCAGAGCTTCGTCTCTCCCTTCTTTCCCAATCAACCTACAACAGTGAGCCTGGATGGATGCCATTTTTCCTGAGTCTGCAAGGGGTGAAAAATAAAACCACAGGAACCCACGCTCCTTCAGAACCCAGCAAGACTCTCTAAGCCTCCCTCCCTCCCTTATTCCTCCATTCCTCTTTGGTTTGGCTCAAGCCCCCAGCCCAAGGCTCACTTTCAAGGCTAAAAGGTCCTCCATTACTGGCCTCTTCCTTGGCAGGAGTAGCACCCAGAACCTGGAGTTAGCTAGATCTGGGCTCAAGTCAGGGTGGAAAGTCATTGAGAAACCCAGGAGCCCCTCAACTCCTTGACCCACTGCCTACCCCCTACGAAGCCTGTGCCACTAGAAATAAACCCTGTTATGTGTGAAGCTCTGCAAGGGCTCCTCAGTCAAACAAAGCAAAATGCTAAAGGCTTTCCAATTACCTCTGCAGTGCTCGGAAAGTCTGGGCGTCCTAGCTCAGAGCTCTCTTCCTTTTCTCCCTCTTCAGGGACTTCATTCTTATCTCCTTACTGTTTGCACCCTAGGGAGTCTTTGCAGCCCTCCTCTCAGATGATCACACACTGGTTTACTGCTTCTCCTCAGTGAGGGCTCCTGACCAAGTGGCTCCCTTCAACTCCAGATGTTGCCTTTCCATATGTTCCGCCCCCTCCCCGCTTTCTCTCACACCTTCTACTTCAATACCATTCATTTGGCTTCTCTCATGGTTTGTCTTTCTGCCTTGGAATGTATCCTCCATAAGGGGGAACTTCTTTGTTTAGTGTGTTAATAGTGCCTGTCCCAGACTGGACATTAGGAAGATACCAGCCATAGACACAGGCCAGGGGTGTTTCTTCTGTGGGCAGTGTTCTCCTCTTTGGGGCTGTGGTAATGGTTAATTGATTGGCAGCATGTCTTGCACATTGTAGATGTCCAATAGATCATTACTGTTAAGAAAAAAATGGATTTTTTTGACATGAAACAAGAAAAGAAAAATGTGTGAAAATAAAGGAATTGAACTGGAATAAAAGGTAAATGGAAAGAGGTCCCAAATTCCGATTTTTCCCATGACTTCTCCAAAGCTCTCTTCTCCATTCCTTGAAGCCGAAGTTGCCTAAGGAACTACCTCTTTGATGTTCATTTTTGCCCTGGGCCCTTCTGGTTCAGTTGCCCAGTGAAAACCTGTAAATCTCTGGTTAGGGGCCAGAGATTTGGGTAAGACCCAACCCACAGAGATGTGAGGAGGGGGGACTTCAACCCTCTCATTCTGGAGCTCACAGCCTGGGGGATGTGGAGGGCACAGGCAGCAGTGGTGTGTACTTGACTGGAAAGACCTTTCCAGTAGGTGCCCCAGAGTTACCCAGCCTTAGTTCTCTAGGACTTAGGGACATCCAGGTCACACAGAGGATCTGCCCGAGGTCCTCTGACTGCTCAACATGTGTTCTTTGAAACCCCTGCATGTATGCCGAATTACAGCCCTGACCTCACGAAACTTTCAAAGTTGCTCTGGCATCCCTGGGGCCATGGAACTCAGGGATGCTGGGGCCTGTGGAGCTGGCTGGAGGCGTGGGAGTCAGGCCAAAGCCAGTTCTCACCACAGCCTTTGCACTTCCTGCCTTGCCAGACTCCAAACACGTCCCCTTCTCTGGGGATGGGCAGTCCCCTCTGATGAGTGGCCTTGGGGACAACCACAGCAACAGACTCTCCTAGGGCTCAAGCAACCTTTCTGTTTATCCCTGCTCTCCTTAGCCCTGGATCCCAGAGCTTGAGGGGAAGTCAATTGTCTCAGAACTCACCGTCCTGCCAGTGCCCCAGTCCTGGACTCCTGGCTTCCAGAATCATGCGGAGATAGGTTTTTGTGTGTGAGCATCCTGACCGAAGCAGTCTCGGCTGGCTCATGCAGGGTGAGGCTGTGTGGACACGGCACTGCCCTTTGTCACAGGCATGTATGCCTGTGGCTCCTGTGGAGACCACATTGTCCCAAGCCCTGCTGGGAAAAGAAAAACGCTAGAGTGCTCCAAAGGACCTTTTCTAGATGGGCCACCCCCACCCCCCCTAAATGGTACAATAGGGGCCAGAGACAGGCTTTGTTTCTTCATCTTGTCACTCATGGATTCAAAAGTTTCTGTTGAACTACTGTTGTCCTCTGTGCCAGCCACCAGGGACACTGATGAAAACAAACAATATTCTGGAAGATTCCAGTGCCCCCAACTTTCACTCTTTACCATCCCCTGCAGAGCCTCTTACAGTGTGGGACTGCAGACAAAAGCTCAGTGAAAGCCACAAGGAGACAAGACACACACAGTGGGGACTCAAAACATGAACGGGACCAGGAACCTGGGACGACCACAAAATACCGACCCACAGTTAGACACAGATATTCTCCACCCAGAAATTAAAGGGCTGCTCTTTGACCCCCTCAGAATATGGAGGCGGAGGCAAAGGAGTTCTCAGGAACATCTGCTAGTCATCCCCTCCCACTGACAATGATTGGACCATGGCTTCTTGGGGCAGGAGTTGGGGTGAGGAGGGTAAACAACCCAGCAGAAGGCCTCCTCGGCCTCTTCCTGCTCCTAGTCCCAAACATCACCTCCAGGGCCTGGCCTTCAGCAACAGCCTTCCCAGCACACCGCATGACCTTATCCTGCCTCCTGCCTTGGCCTTGGTATGGCACACTCTGCAGGTGTTCCCATTTGGGAAATCAACACCCAGGCTGAGAGAGGCTGAGAGGCAGAAAGGGTAATATGGCTGGGATAGGCAGGAGGCTTTCTGCAGAGGAGGAGCTCAATTTTGTGTAGGTGATGGAGGAGCCAGGTAGAGGTGGACAAGTACTGTAGGTGCCGTGGGCTTTTCCTGGCTCAAATCCATATGGTGAAATACTAAACCCTCGTGTCTAAAAATGTGGTTATGTGGATATAGAACCTTTTGTTTTTGTGGATTTTTTTTGCAGAATGGAGATTAAACCCAGGGCCTCACACATGCAAGGCAGGTGGTTCATACCACTGAGCTACACCTACAGCCTGTCATGAACCTTAAGGGTAATTAAAATGAAATGAGGTCATTAGAGAGGCTACAAGCCAATATAACTGGTGTCCTTAGGAGAAGAGGTGATCAGGGTGGAAACAGACAAGAATGAAAATCCTGTGGAGAAGCAGGAAAAAAATGTCTATTAGTCAAGGAGAGGCCTCAGAACACACAGCCCTGTCAAGGGCGACAATCCTGCACTCCTAAACTCCAGGTTGTGAGGAGATAGATTTCTGTTTCATACACACCCTTTGTTATAGCAGCTAAAGCAGACAGGAGCCAGGATATTTGAAGGGACCAGCCTTTGTCTCAGGCATGTCTCCTTGTGGCTCACATAGAGAGTCCATTGTCCTAGGACTGATGGGAAAAGAGAGACACTAAAGTTAGAGTCATGGTGTGTGTGTGTGTGTGTGTGTGTGTGTGTGTGTGTGTGTGTGTGTGTGTGTGTAGGCACAGGTTTGTGGGCAGATGTGTGCATGTTCGTGTAGAGTTGACACTGGATGCCTTTCTCAATCATCTCCACCATATTTTTGGAGACGGGATCTCTTACTAAACCCGGAGCTCACTGATTTAGCTGATCTAGCTAGCCAGAAAGCCTTAGGGATCCTTTCTTCTCCACCTCCCCAGTGCTTGGATTACAGGCGCATGCCTGGCTTTTACATGAATGCTGGGGATCTGAACTCAGGCCTTCATGTTCACAAGCAAGGATTCTCCCAACTGAGCCATCTCTCCAGCCTGTGTCATCATTGATTATTTCCATATATTAGGGTCAAAGTGAAGCCTCTTACACCTGTGAGACACAGTCAGAAAAGCACTTGGTGTTCTTCACATAACAACTAAGGTGGCCTTTGAAGAAAACCAGATGTATTTGCTTTTAAGAATGTAGGAGAAAGGGAGATGCACCATTGTCAGTACAAGGAGATGGATCAGAGCTGGAGCAGCCACTGCCTTCCTCAGGGACAGTCAAAGGATGAAGTACCTTCTCTTCACCTTGAGCCACCAGAGTCCACACAGAGTTCATGAACACACATCTCATGCCCGGGGAGCATCATTCACAAAACTCTAGGATATGGTGGATGCATAAAATCCTTAATCTTTGGGGAAAGTTTGAAGATCCATGGACTAATTCAAAAGATAGATAACCTTTGCTCTTCCAGATACTACAGGCTCTATGTTCAAAGCTCATCGCAGGTGTCTTGTTAATTAAGCCTCACCAAAGCCCTATGGGGTGGGGCTGGTTCTGTTTGCTTCCCTATTTTACATGTGAGCCAAGAGAGGAGAATGAGAAGGTCAAGTGCAACAGAGCCTTGAAGAGAAGACCTCCAGGGAGCAGCCACATGGGCCACCTTCTGAAGTCTGTCTTTGATTTGGGGGGACTTTAGGATACTTCCTGGATTTCACCAGTAAAGAATTCCTTGCCTCTTATTTGGGACAAGAGATAAGGCTGAGCAAGGCGAAATCTACAGCAGTACAGGTTGTTGAGAGGAGCAGAAAGGTCAAGGTGAATAGTCATGAACAGTGACAGACACCGCAGAGACTGGAAGACAACTTAAAGACATGGACTTGTTAAATAAGCATCCTTGATGTGTGGCCAAGGCCTCCTGGAATAGGAGTGCGTTGATATCTTCCAACTTGCCTTTGTTTATTTACTTTTTTCAAAAGCCACACTCACGATACCACCATCTTTGATTTCCTGTTCTGACTTCTTCAGAGCGGAGAACTCTATAGAGTGTCAAGTTCCTTGTGGTTGTCCTGAGGGCTGGGTTCACACACTTGGGCTGGCTTTTTTTTCTTCACAGTGTGCAACAGCCCTTCTGGGCCTTCATGAAACTGGTTGTGGCCAGGCAGCAGACCACAGCCGGTGAAGAAATGGGAAGTATCACATGCTGACCCATGTATGCCTCCCTTCAGCCCCAGGTCCTGGAAAGCTCCAGAAGAGGGAGAGCCGAGTCATCTGGCTGGGGACTGAAGCAGAAGCTCAGCTGACACACGGTGAGCAGGCAACATGGCCAAGAAAACATACATGTAGTACAGAAACACTGTTACTTTGCTACGCCCTAACCTATGTTAGTGCAAGTGATTGACAGCCATGAAGGGACTCGAGTACAATGAGCCCTCAGATACCTATGGAGCAAAATGATTCCAGTGGCTCCCTGTGACAGCCACGAAGCAACGTGAGTACAGTGGCCCCTCATGACACCCATGAACAATGTGACTCTAGTGGCCTCCTGCAATATCCACGAAGCAACATGATTACAGTGGCCTCTGTGGCACCCATGAAGTAATGTCTTTACAGTGAACCCATATGACATCATGTGTGTAGTTTGCCTCGTGTCTTGGGTTTTCCATTTTTCAGTTTCAGACAAAGTGGTTAGCAAATACTCAGTATAAAATTTGGTCCCTGCTGAATATGTACAGATTTCCTTTTTCTTGTAAGTGTAACAATTATTTGCATATCCTATATATTTTTTATAAGTAATCAAGAGATGATTTCCAGCACATGGGATGATGTATATAGGTTACTTGTAAGAACCATACCATCTTTATAAGGGATGTGAACACTGAAATTACACTGAACACTGAAGGCTTTGGTATAGAGGGAATTTCTTGGAACAAAGAACCCGTAGACCCTGAGGAATGACTGTGTGCTTTATTCCTGGCCTTCAGATCTATTTCCCTTGTATTTGTTAGGATCTCACCCAGATGTCACTCATGAGTTCTTTTGTATTTTTGCTTTTCGCGTAGATTGCCCACAGATTAGCCCTTAGTCATCATGTTGCTTTTATGGTCAAAATGTGGAGCAGAGGGACACCCACTATATTGGTTACCTTCGCATTGCTATCACCACAAACCCTAACAGAAACAACTTACAGGAAGGAAGATTTATTTGGCTTGCGGTTTCAGAGGGTTTGGGCCCATCATAGTGGGGAAAGCATGGTGAATTTCATGGCTGCCTGGGCATATGGTGGAGACTCCTTGCCTCATGGTGGACCAAGAAGCATGTGAGAAGAAGCAGGAGCTGTGTATAACCTCCAGCCCCCAGTGACCTCCTTCCAGCAGCTAGGACCACCTCTTAAAATTTCTACAGCCCCCCCCAACAATAGTGCTACCAGTTAGGGAGCAAGTGTTCAAAACATGAGCTTGTGGGAGGCACTTCAGTTCAAACCCTAATGCCCGATATGTATGTACAGACCAGAATCTCTAAGCACGCTGTCTGGAGACCGCTCAGAATAGGAGCAGCCTCCTCCCTTCTCTATACTATTTCCTTCTTGTCAAACCATTTGCCACAGACCTGAATATCCCCGAACATTCTTTCTGGATCTGCCAAGGATGCAAGGACCTACTCACTCTTCACCCGGCTTGTTTCTCAGGGTTGTGCTTACCAAGAGCTGCTTTGAGAGATAGTTAACTTCTCCCACCATGTAGAATGGGCTGCTTTTCATTCACTCTGGAAATAGTGAATTTCCCAAGTTCAATGCTATTCTCTTATGATCCAAGCCATTGAGTATCCCACCAACATGGGCTCTGTGTGTTGCTTTTGTGGGACTCAAGTGGCAAGGGAGAAGCAATGTTACTCCACGTGAAGCTCTCTCTACTGCTCACACTCTGAGTAGCAAAGTCCTTTGTTTCTGACCCAGGACTGTCCTCTCTTCCACCCGCATCGATGAGACAATAACAGGCCAGCCTGAATGCAGGATGTAAGCTCACACACTGCTGCTCCTAGCACTCCACCCTGATTCAGTGACCAGTCCCAATCCACCTCACCAGGCCTGACAGGAACTCAGCATTGATGACATGTATTTCTTTGGGGCCATTTTACTTCTTGAAACTCAGTTTTGTCATCTGCACTGGGGCTAACTATCTAGGCTCCCCAGTTCTTTCTCAGGCCTGTCAGATGTGGGAGCTTGTGGGCAGGGAGGTCATAACTGGTGTTACTTGCTAATCTCCAGCTGCTGCCTGCCTCCAGCAAACTTTGACTCCTCCTGGGAGATTTGGGCACAAGAAAGAACGTGATGCCCATGAGAACGTGGAAAGTGATGGATGAGACGCATTTGGCTCTGGAATCACCCCTTCTGGAAAGCCTCAGAGATGGGACACTGGCTTGCATATTTTCACCAGGGTGTCACTGGCTTGAACTCCTAGAGGTTCTGATGGGAGACATGCCACTGATCTCCAGGAGGTTTGTGGACAGGACTCGCTCCAGTTTCCGGTGGGCTATGGGCTTGCTGTATTGGGGAAATGCTGGAGGCTAGTGAAGTTAAAGGGCAGCAGAAGCAATGTGTCATACGTGTAACATCTCTCTGTAGGCAGTACTGGAATTTGTCCTTAAAGAAACACAGGCAAAACTAGGCACATTCACAATTTTATGTTCAATATATCTAAGGAAAGCAACTCTATAGAACAGAAAATAAAACAAGGAAGGGACCATTATTTGTCTGTACCCTTCACAAATGTGATGTCTTGGCTGTGTCCTCAGCAATTGGGGATTTATATACCCCCGCATCCCACTCTACCAGGAAAGGCAGCTGGTACAAGAAGCCATGTTTGTGTGTGTTCACAGTTTGATAGGAAGGTGAGAGAGAAGAGGCAGACTGGGTGGCTGTAACAGCCCTGGGGAAAGGTGATGATGGCGGGGACTGGGGAGGAAGGATGAATGATGGAGCCTGGGGAGATCTGGTTATCAGTTGGGGGTGTGGCCCTGATGGGTGGGCCTCAGGGCAGCATCTATGAGGACCCTTCTGTCTACCTATCTGCTGCTCCTGGCAAGACCATCCTCTTCCACAGAGGATTCTGGGCAAAATTTCCCTTTCTAGCCTCTGGTCCTCAGGGCTGGGCTAGTCAGGAATCCAGTCTGATTCTCATCATTCCAGACCCTCCGCCCCCACCAAGGAAGGGCCTGTCACCAGGAGAAGGATAACGCTCCAGTGTCCAAGACCTCATTTCACTTGCAGCTCGGCACTAATCCAATTGCTGCTTCTAACCTAATTCTCCATTGTTGCTAGAGTCCTTTGCCTGCTGATATTAAAACTCTTTTCATTTAATTGTGCAGAAGATAGATCCTTCTCGGTTGTCAGGTGGTAAATATAGAACATCTGATGTGCAGCTCTGATTTCTTCCCTGGAAGGCTTCTTGCAGCATTAATTGGCTACACAGGTACTCTGGAAGGAAGGAGACAGGAAGGAGGGACAGAGAGGTATGGCATAGGGTGGACCCTATCATTGTCAGAGGGTTATAGGTGAAAGGTACCTTGGTCAGTGTCCCTGACCTGTTCAGCATCTCACGACTATAGGGTCAATGGTTTCTCTCTTGAGTCTCTTATGTCACCCAGTGACTGGAGCCTTGAAACACTAAGAATCAAATGTTCCTAAGTCAAAAGTGACCAAGAGGTGCTGTCTCATTCTAAGCAATATGAAGAGCCATTGGATTCCCCCAGAATTGGAACCGCCAGGGAGACGTGGGTCAGAGACAAGACCCCCACTCTCATTCATGGATGGCTATCCAGACAGAGCTTTGTGTCATCACTAGGGTCCTTCAGAATCATAGCTCTTCCATACTCCCAGACTCATTGTGATGGGAGACAGTAACCTCCTTGTTTGGTGGTCACAGGGTTTTCCAGCAATCAAAGAAAGTGTGGGTCACAGAGGCATGTAACTTAATATCCATTCCAAGGAAGACCGGGCTATGGAGCAGGAGGGTGACCAGGTGTTCCCATAGGAGGGAAGGGATCATAGCATTACATGGGTGCCAGGAGCTGTTATTGGGTTCTAAGCTTTCTTCCAGTCACACAGAAGGAGTAGCCTTGGTTACTGAATTCACAGCAGGTCATGGAGGAAGAAGGAAGCATTCTGGGAGGATCCATTGGTCACTAGACAAGGAATTGCTTGGTGAGCCATGACTGCAGCTTCCCAGAAGCTCAGAGCTTGTGAGATTTCCTCTGGATCTGGAGAACATTTCCTGAAAGGAACTTCCTCAGGCCACTGTCCTCAGCTTCCTGAGCCTCTCAGCCCTTTCTGCAAGACTACGAGTGGACTTGAGTTCCTAGATGAAGCTCTCCCTACTGGCCCTGCCCCTTGTATGCTGGTAAGGCCTTTATCCCACACTAGGCCCTGGGCTGTCTTTGTTCCCTCTGACTCATAGCAAGACATAGGCCCAGCATTTCTTGGGTTCTCTCTCCTGAACACTTGAGGGATCATTGGGGCACCAACTCCTCATGGCTCTGTTACCTGAGGTTCCCAGATGGTACTCTGACTCCATGCCACTTGGATTCTCCAAGACCTACCTCTCCACTGCCCAGTGGGCTTCTCCACCTGTTGCTGTGCCAGGACCCTTAAAACAAGACACAGGTACCCCAGGGCTCAGCAGCCACAGAGCCCTCTGTCCCAGAAGCCCTAAAGATAACAGGTGGTTTCCAAGATCTTGGCCTTGAAGTGTCCTCGCTGCCATTCCCTTCGGGTCTTGCCACTCTGCAAGTCTGCTGACCTGCAGGTAACTCTTCTCTGTGGCTTGTCCATTTATTTTCAGAACAAACACCAGCTGTAGGACTACTGGAAACACTGACCCAGCTGGTCACCATCACTGAATCCTTGCATCTCAGAAACAGAACAGCCACCACAGCTATCAGGGCTGGGCTAGTCCCCTCTGTTCAAAAGAGGAAACTGAGTCCCAGAGGCAGTTACTAGGAGACATACTTAGCTAGATTTCTACATGACTCCAATATAGGACGGTGGCTTTTCAGATCCTGTTTAGACTCTAGACATTTTAGTTCCTGTTGTCAGATTGATGGACAACTTCCAAGGGTGTGATTCAAAACATAGGAGACTAACTCCAGCTCTACCTTCTGCCAACTGTGTGACCTTCACAAATTACCTGACCACTCTGGACATCAGTTTTCTCATCTATAAAATGAGGATAATGGTCTGAAGATATGACTTAGTGGTTATAGGCACTTGCTCACAAAGCTGGTCATTATGGGTTCGATTCTCCAGTTTCCACGTAAAGCCAGATGCACAAAGTGGTGCAAGTGTCTGGAGTTCATGGGCCATGAAAAAAGGCCCTGGCATGCTCATCTTCTCATCCTCTCTCTGTCTCAAATAAATATAAATAAACTGAGGATAACAGTGGCATCTGCCTCCTGAGGTGGCATGAAAAGCCATTGAGGAAACCCTCCCAAAGCCCCAACAAAGCATCTGGCAAGTGGTAAGTGATAATTAGCTATCACAGAATTCGGCTGTACTGGATTGCAAACTTACCCCAAACCAGTGTGAACCATAATGAGCAGTAGCTATTCAAGCAATGAGCACTTAATTTACTCCCTCAGAAAATTAAAGGGTTCTGTGTCAAGGGACTATTTGGATAGCATTTCCAGAAAGAGGGCTTTCACAGATGTCTTCTTCCCCTTCGTAGAAGTTTCCTAACACAGTGAAGGGGAGGATGGTTGTTCTGGCCCTTGCTCCCTGCCTTGACTTTGTTCCCAGGAAGGAGAGGGAGCCCCAAAGCCAAGCTCCTGCTGGTTCTCCCCTGGAAGGTCATCAGAAAACCAGGGCTGACTTGACCTCTGTCCTCCTGGCCTTTGCCTTCCTGATCTCTGCTGAACAGTGCAGTGCTATGGGAACTCTGTTCTGCATCCCAGGAGGCTTTGAAATGATGGCTGTGCCCAGAGGCCCAGGCCCAGGCAGAGCCCCAAGCAAAGATGTCAGTTCTCCCCAGGGACAGGCCTAGAAGGAGTCTCACTTCCCTAGTATACAACAGGCAAGCGTTACCCCAAACTTGGGGCAGAGCCTCCCATATCCATGGTGTGTCAGCTACTTTCTTGTTTCTGGGACAACATGTCCAACCAGAAGCATAAGGAAGGAAAGGACTTATTTTAAGCTTAGAGTTCTAAGGGAAAGTGTCCATGACAGCAAGGTAGGCATGGCAGGTATGCAATCCTCCAGCAAGTCTTTATCTCCTAAAGGTTCCATAACTTTCTTAAATAGCACCACCAACTGGGGATTAAATATTCAAACATCTAACTCAATGGGGGGGGTCATTTTATATTCAAACTACTACACATAGGGATTGTGTCATGAACTCTGGTGGATGCCTAAAGATAAACTTACAAATGTGGCTCAGTCAGAGAGATGAAAAACTACTAGCAAAAGGAGAACAATTACCACATACTTCAATAAAAGTTATGAGGATGTATACTATGCCCCCCCTGCTATCAAAATATCTTATAGTACTGGGTTTGCCTTCTTCTGGTCCTGTGGCCTAGGTGACAAGAAGAAGTGGGAGAAATGGCACTGGGCATCCTGTTAGGTTACTAGATGAGGGTCCCTGGAAGACAAGCCCTGTGGCGCCATGACAGCGGACAGATGGATGCTCAATGGTGAATAGGCTGGTGACAGTATATGCAGTGCAGACACGTTAGAAGAGGAATGACTCCCGGCCTCAGGGCTCAGTGGAGCTGGATGGCAGAAATCACATGACCAAGAACAGCATGCAACGTAAGACTTATGCATTGTTTATTTAAAAATTTTTCCATTTAATATTTTTAGGCCATGATGGAGATCATGGAACATACCAGATAGCACTGCTGAGGGGCTGGAGCTATGGCTAAGTGGTTAAGGAAAACACTACTGTAATCATAACAAAAATTTTAAGATCATATTTTTAAAAAATAAAAATTAATTAAAAAAATCAATGATGAACGAACTATCAGACTTTTTATATGTTTTAAAAAAACTTTTTATTGATAACTTCCATAATTATAAACAATAAACCATTATGATTCCCTCATATCTCTTCCCCCTCTCAATTAGTCTCTATTTTGTTTGGGTGTCATCGTCTTTTCCTCCCATTATGTGTAGGTATTATCAGGCACTGTGAAGTCATGAATATCAAGGCCATTTTGTGTCTGGAAGATTGTGTTGTAAGCAGTCCTGTCCTTCCTTTGGCTCTTACAATCTTTCCACCACCTCTTCTGCAATAGACCCTGAGCCTCAGGAAGTGTGATAGAGATGTCCAGTGCTGAACACCCCACTGTCATTTCTTCTCAGCACTATGATGTATTTGGAGTTATCCCAGAGGTCACCACCATCTGTAAAAGTGAAGCTTCTCTAGCCAAAAGTAAGAGTAGCATTATTATATAAGTATGATTATTATAAAAGTGCTTATGAGCAGTTTGGTGGGTATATTATATGTATTTAGCCAGACAACAGCAGGCATTACTCCCCTAGGGTTCATGACCACAGGCTTTTGACTAGGTCTTCATTCCAGGCATGCTTTCCCTCCCATGGAGCAGGCATCCAGTCCAATTAGAGAGCAATTGGTTTTCCCCACAATAAATGTGCCACTATTGCCCTAGTTGGCACACTTGGCCTGGCTGGCCAGTCTTAAGGCTTGCAAGGTGCACTGCTGTTTACCACCGTTGATGACTTCTCTCTCCCATAGGGCAACTGTAAGACTTTTAAACACAGGTAGCCACTGACCTATATCACCCAAGGACCCTAAATGCCAGTGCCTCCTGGGAAAGGCCACAATATCAGCCTCTGTGCCAGTGGGATCCAAACAGAAGAAGAGCTATAGGTAGGAAAAGTTCTGCAGGTAACTCAGCTATGCTCTGAAGAAGAAATCAAAGGAGGTCTGAGAGTTGTAGAGGACAGTTAAGGGTGCCATGCTGTCCCCAACAAGGAACCGGAATGGGTGGAGAGTTCTTCCCAAGTGGGACCATTTGCCAAGGGGACTGACATTCTGCTTTTCAGGTTTTTATTGTGTCTCATTTTAGAATGTAGAAACTTCTAGAATGACTCATTCAATAAATGAACTTGTTCTGTTCTGAAGGACCCTGTGATGCAATGGTTCTCACCTCAGAAACGGGGGGGGGGGAGGTGAGGGGGCGGTCATCTCTGCTTGTTCACATCCTCTGCAGACTCCTAGGCCCACCCCAGGTCCTTTTGTTCTTCTCCACAACCTTCCAGCCTCAGGGGTCTCTTTCTCCAGCCATACCCTAAACTCACCTTTGAGAATGTTCTGTGTGCTGAGCTGGATTGTGCCACACAATCTTGGATTTTAAAAATAGGACCAGGGCTGGAGAGAGCTCAGCAGTTAAAGGTGTTTGCCTGCAAAGCCTAACAACCTGGGTTCAATTCCCCAGTATCCATATAAAGTCAAATGCACAAAGCAGCACATGCATCTGGAGTTCATTTGCAATGGCTAGAGGCCCTGGTGCGCCCATTCTCTCTTCCTGTCTATCTCTCTTCTCCCTGCTTGAAAATAACTAGCTAATGAACTAACTAATTCAATATCAAAAATAGTTTCAAATAGCACCAGCATATATTTAAATGGTGTTAGAAGACCCAGAATGCATGGCGGCAATTGCTGGCCCACCTTCCTTCAAGTCTAATGTCACCTCTAGGCTGCAGTCAGCTTTAGTCTTCTTGGCTATTTCTTCTGGTATTTATCTAGCTCCATTTCTCTCAATAGATACTTATACTGTTTTATTCATTCATTTGTTCATTTATCAATTTGAGGTGTTAGCATCTGCTAGTTTTATGTCAAATAAACTCCTCATCTTCCTTTTCCTCTATATTCTCAACTTCATATATTTTTTTTTTTGGTTGAACAAATGTAACCGCTGAGCCCATTTGGACATTTTGATAACCCATTCTTATTTATGCAGCTCTTATGTTCCTTGACTTAATACCCCTTTCCATTTGTCTGATGTCTGTTAGCTAGAAATCTATTTTGCTAAGTGCCCAGCATCTCCTCTACAGACTGCATTTAATCAGATGTGCCTATTTCAATTACTTCCTCTGTTCTCCTTCGAAGCTGAACTTCCTCTGGGGCTGACGCCCAACTCGGTCTTAAGTGACCTTCATGATGAGACAGACTGTCCCCCTTACTCTTCCGAGTTAAGTTCAACACCTCCTGGATCTTTTCCTTCCTCTCCTTGGTCCTTTGCTTCCGTTGCATACATCCTTCCTGAGAAAGGAAAGCAACGTGTGGCCCGTTACATATGAAGACGTCTCAGCCTTGACTAACGCCTCAGAGCGTGGTCTCTGAGGTATAAGCACTCCTAACCAGAGCTTTGTTTGTTTGTTTGTTTGTAACAAGGTCTTGCTCTGTATCCCATGATGCCCTTGTCCTCCTGATCCCAATTCCATCCTGATCCTGAATGCAGGAGGTGAGCATATCGCCATGCCCAGTTTCCCCAGGGCTTTCTTGTCACTATCTTCCCCCTCATGTCAAGAATAATCTAATGGTGTTTTGGTTCCTTGTCCCTGGGAGTGGCTCCATCAATACACTTCGTATTCCTGAATTGACATCTTTTCATCCACTGCACTGGGTTCACACATCTCCATTTACTGTGCTGGGTACTAAAGTAGCTCTTTGAGTCTAGAGATCATACCCTTCCAGTCTGGTAAACTTTTAGGTATAATTTCATCTCTATTTTCTCTGATCTCATTTTCTGGAATTCTTTTTAGCCAGATGTTGAAGAACCCACTTCCTTCAAGCCTAGCTTCATCCCTAGCTCCTAATTTCTGCCATCTTCCAATCACGCCATCAAATTATGAATCCATCAATAAACTCCCCATTATGAACTCAGAGCCAATGCAGTCTGGTCACCTCCACACAACAGAGCCCCACCTCAGAATACTGCCGCATCGGAGACCACACCTGAGTTTTAGGGGACATTTCTGACTCATAGCACAAGAGAATGTTAATCATAGTTTCTGCAGTTGCTGTGATTTCCATCGGCTCTCTGCGTCATCTCTAGTTTCCCTGTTAGTTTTCACAGCTTGTTTGTTTGGACCTCAGTGTTTGATGTTGCAGAATTTTCTCAGATGTCTGATGATCTTTAACTGCCCATTAGTCATATTTGAGAGACATTGATTGGAAATCCCGTGTTCTTGGGAAAGGTTGGGTTATGGACAGGCTTCAGACAAGACTGTCTTTTTGTTATAGGACATCCAAATGTTGTACTTTATCTTTTTTGATGGGCTTGTTCAGGTCTCCTGGGGAAACTCTGGCACCCAGCCTGAGTGAGGGCCCTTGACCTTCTGGAAGAATGTGGAAATCCCTGAGAGATGTTTCCAAGTGCAGTCCTCAGAACTTCTTTTTTCCTAAAGTGGTAAGTTTTGTTGATTTGTTGATTTTCTAGTTTTCTAGGTACCTACCATGATTTCTTCCCAAATTCTCAGACAAAATCTGACTACATACACTCTGCTCTACTAAGCCCTTTAAGTAACATATCATTTCAAATGTTTCTGTTCCCTTTCTGAAGATATGTTCCTACCCCTCCTGCTCCCACCTGAAAGGGCTCTTTCTATGGCCCCTCCCCCACAGTCATTCCAGAACTACCCCCTCCCTAGTTTCCTGAGCACTTGTTTCTTCTTCTTAATGACTCCTCTATATTTTCCAGCCTATATCTTGGCTAACTGCCTTGTTTTGGCATATAGCAATTCTTTGGGAACTATCTGATATATATATATTATATATAATATATATAATATATATTATATATATTATATATATTATATATATTATATATATATTATATATATATTATATATTATATATTATATATATTATATATATGAGGAAAATTTGCATGTCTGATTTTTTTTTCATTTTTCATTCACATCTACTAGATTAGTTTGATTAGATATGGAAACTTACTTGATGAATGGTTTGGTTAGGCAGGGAATTCTGGGTTGCAAATAAGTTTCTCTCAAAGCCTTTGAAGGTATTACCTGGTCATCTGTTTCCAGTATTGCTGTGAAAACAGAGGATACTTTTCTAAGTCTTATCCTGTGAACATGATCAGCTTTCTCTGTGTTTAAAAAAATTTTTTGTTGATAATTATAGACAATAAATAATTATAGACAATAAACCATTATGGTTCTCTCTCTACCTTCCCTCATATCCCCTCTCCCTCTCATTAGTCTCTATTTCTGTTTTGGTGCCATTATCTTTTCCTCCTATTATGAAGGCCTTGTGTAGGTATCAGGCACTATAAGGTCATCAATATCAAGGCCATTTTGTGTCTGGAAGTTTGCATCATAAGCAGTCCTTCCCTTCCTTTGGCTCTTACAATCTTCCCACCAACACTTCTGCAATAGACCCTGAGCCTCATCTCCCCATTTTAAATTTCTATCCCTGATGTTCTGAATTTCATGCCTAAGTATAGATCATCTGGGATTTGTTCTATAATTCATGGGTACCTGCAAAGCAGAAACTCACATCCTTAAATTCTAGAAAATCATATATCTCCTCTTTGGCAACCCCCCCCCCCCACGTTCTTACTGTTGAAATCTCTTCTAGTCAGATGTTAGATTTTTAAACTCTGAAATTCCCACTTCATATCTTTTTTCTCACATGTGGTTTTGTTCTATTTCCAACTCCTCTTTCAGCCTTTTAATTAAATGTTTAAACTATAATCATTTCTCTTCATAAGAACATTCGCTTATTCTCTGGGTTTTCTTTTTCTGTTGATTGTTAACTGTTTTTTCAGTGCACTTTATTCCTTTTCCAAGGACATTCGCTACATCTTTAGTATTTTCCCCACCACCTGTCTCTGTGTCTAATTCTCTTCCTCTATTTGAAAGTTCCTTTTCTCCTCTCTGTCTTAAACCCTTCATGTTGGAGCCATTCCTAAGATATGAGGGACCCCTAGCAGAAGTGCATATCTTAAACAGAGACACTAACCATCTAATAGGAGAGGCTGCACACAGACAGGGCTTGTCCTTGTCAACTTGCTGGAGGCAGGTGGCAAGCCAGATGCCACACTTCCAAGGTCTTTCTTCTTGAGTGGGAAAGTTTTTCCAAAGGGGAATTCTCCAATCCCTTATGGGAGTGTTGACCTTTCTGAAAGTGGAGTATTAGCTGGAGGCATGAATCCTACCATCCATGTTCCCTGGCATCTCACATCCTATTTCCTCTCACATTCCCAGGGGCACCAAGGTCTGGGACCTCTGGGTTCATTTCCTCATAGGTCAATCTTCCATGCTCAGCTAAGAGAGAAGAGGCTCTGGGAGATTGGTAAGGGTCAGGTCCAATGCCCTTTTTTGCATGTGGTATGTGGTGAAGATACATATGTGTGGGTGCACATGGGTGTGCAGATATAGGCCAAAGGTTGTTGCTGGGTGTCTTCTTCAAAGTCTCTACTTATTTACTGAGGGAAGGCCTCTTACTTGAACCAAGAGCTCACTTATTTGATACTCTTGCTAGTCAGTCATGCACTGTCTCTGCTCCTGAGTGCTGGGGTTACAAGTGGAGCACCACACCCACTCAGCTCTTATGTGAGTGCTGGGATCTGAACCCTGGTGCTCCTGATTGCTTGGAAGCACTGTACCCACAGAGCCATTTCTACAACCCCAGCCCTGTTAGGCACCACTGACTCCATGTTCAATTTTACTCCTGCTTCTGGAAGGATCTGGACACTTCAAGGCATCAGAGCCGACTCTGGCTTGCTTTGAGCTGCCTCCTCCCACCCCAGGCACTTAGCTTGTAGTTTCTGATCACCTCCCTTTGTCTTCTTTGTCCTTTTAGTGGAGGCTTTGAAGAGGTTGGGGAAGAATATAAACAAGTGTGGTCACTCTATAAATCTTTTGAAAGCCATCTTGACAAGGCTGCAGGGCTGTTTCTTGGCTGATGCCTGAGATACTCTCTAACCTGGTTCTTTATACAGAGTCCAAACCCCGATGTTCAAGTTCACCTTAACCATGCTTCTTGGTTTGGACCACAGACCTTTCTGATCCATCACACCTCAGGCTCAGTTCCTCATTGCATGTTCTTCCTCCATGTCCTGCAATAGTGAACTACCCTCCTGTGTCCTGTCCTATGGGCCAGGGACCAGGTACCATATAGCCATCAGGCACCACAAACTTTCTTCTGACTATGGTCTCTGAACTAGTCTTTTTCTCTGGCTTGGCCTCAGAAACCTCTCAATGGGATCTTGGGGTTTGTCCATGAATACACACAGACCTCTTCAATGGTGAGCTCTAATGGCCTTGACCCAGATGTCTTACTCCCTGGCCCTGCCGAACCCCCTCCCCCTTATCTCTTACACTGAGCAACTCTCTCCAAAGACCACACATCACACCTGCTCCCCTCTGGCCTCAGAGTTAGGCTTGTCTCTTCCCCCAGCTTCCTCCTCATCTCTTTCTGCTTTCTACCTTCTCTCTGTTTGCCTGGTCTTGCTTGATCTTTCTTTGACATGTTTATGCTATAGCTGTCTTTCTCTCTAGGAAGCCTTCTTAGACTCTGTTCCAACTTTGCCTTGAAAAGACTGGGGGTGGGGCTGGGAAAATGCCCCCCCCAAGTGGTTACAGATACTTCCTTGCAAAGCATACTTTCCTAAATTCAGTTTCCCAGTACTCATGTAAAGACAGATGCACAAAGTGGCACATGCATCTGGAGTTTCTTTGAAGTGGCAAGAGGCCCTGTCTCTCTTGAAAATAAAAATATATTTTAAAAGACTCAGAGATGGCCCTACTCTGCAGCCTTCACCTCGCTATGAAGCCCTCACATGCCATCTGTCCTGTGAAGGAGGACTTGTAACAGATCTCCCAAGCTTCATGAACTCACTCACCCCATCTCCCCAGATAGGTTTCAAGTTTGTTGGATTCATAAATAATATAATTAATGTATGATTCCATGTAAATCATATATTTTGGATAGTCCAACATATAAAAAGTAATAAATGCATTGCATAAATAGACTTCAGGACAGAAATCACATGATCTCACAGTAACTGTCATTATCTGTATAAGACCTGTACAATACTGACCATCAGCACTCCATCATGGATGGTGCAGGAGAGCCTGAGGCTACCATCATGACCTGAGGAGAGTTGGTAATTAATGTCAGCTGGAGGAGGGGGAGACATTTTCTTCAGTTGTGTGACCACTGGTAAGTTGCAAGTTCTTAGGCAAATGACCTCTCATCCATGCTCACGCAGGCAACCCTACTTCAACTCAATGGGTCTTGCTCTCTCTTACACACACACACACACACACACACACACACACACACACACACACACACACACACACTTTATTAATTGGGAAAAAGGGGTTTGTGGGAGGGGAGAGGGAAAGAGAAGGCAATGGGAGGTGATTATATCAATGTGTGGCTAGGAAGGGGCTCTCCTAGCCAGCTGTCCTCCTGCCTGCATCTCTGTCCTCCATGGACATGGACCCTCATCCCTTTAGATGCCCACACCTGTGCCACCCCAACGTGAGGCACTGAGGCCAACATGTAAGAGAAGGGCTATGTTGAAGGCTCCAATGCCCAGTAATCCGGCTGTGGGCCACACGGAGGGCAGTGTCTAGTGTGGGTTAGTGAGTCAACATCCACTCCCATCATCACCTTGGGAGTTTCTGGAGTTGAAAACATCCGCTAGTATCCAGCCTGTCTTTATGGGACTTGAAATGTCACCTCATAGGCCACCTGAAGCTTTATCAGTCACTTACATCTCCATTCGAATGACAGCCTGCTTCCTTCATGAATATAGCTTTTAATGATGGGGAAATGGGGTACAGGGAACAGAGTGGGAGGATTCAAGGCACCAGAGAGGGAAGTGTCATGTCTGAGGTCACTCAGCCTGGGTCAGGGAGAGCCTGGATTCTTTCTGCACCTGCATTCCAGGGCTGAAGCTGCTAATCCCAGCCTCTGGATCTCCTTTCTATTTCTTCCCACTGTCCCTCAAAGGGGACAGACTAGCTGGACACATAGGGAGCTGCTGGCTGCTGTGAGTATGTGTGTGAGAAGGGCAGTACAGACCCAGGGAGGAAAATGAAGGCTCCAGGCTCTTTGCCTTGGCTGTGCAGAGCCTCCAATTCTCAGGGTTACTTTTCTTTGGGGGGAAATGTGAGGGAAGGGTGACTTCCTTATCATGGACTCCAGCCTAGCCTCTTCCTTTTTCCCTCTGAGCTGAGGGTAGAATTTTGGTTGTTTTTGTAGTGCTTTTGGCTGGCATCAAAGGTGAACTCCAGTTGTCATGGTAACTTCAGCAATGAAAAGAAGGGACTGGGGGCAGTAAAGGGGTTGAATTTATTCCACTGTCAGCTGGCCTCCAAGTGGGGGTCTGCAGAGGGATAACCCCAGGAAAGTCTCCTAGCACCCCATGGCTCCCAGTCTGGCCCAGATCCATGTAGGCAGCTGTACCTTGTCGGCATGATTCCTTTCATTTGGGGTGAAGCTTGGGCTCCCCTGCACCCCTCTACTGGGCCAGTAGAAGGCCGTGTTAGTGTGAGGGGTGGGGAGACCCCTGGCTTGGGGAATCATATAGACTCCTCTTTCCTGCTGGGATAGGAGGGAGCAGCAGGTAAGACAGGAAGTCCCTGAGTGTCCTGAGAACAGAAGATCTCGCTTCTGGAAGCCACAGACCAGAAAAAAAAAATCACAGGAACAGGTTTTGGGGGACAGACATACTGCAGCACTCATGGTGCTCAAGGACAGAGTATTCCACAGGTTCTCTCACCTCCATTTTGATTTTCAACTTTTGGTAAGGATTATCTGTGACAAAGAGTTTTCTGCTAAAATGACAGTGTAAACCCAGTGCTAAATGGCAGCTGACACGAGGAGCAGTGAAGGCTGTACCCAGGGGAGAGCTGTCACTCTGATGAAGAGCATTGCCAGGACCGAGACCACGTGACCATCCTGGCCCAGTGAAACCAGACTGCCCCACTCCAGAAAAAGCCAGTGGATGTGAACTTCCCAAATTTTGCTTTTTCCTCACTATGGTCCTTGCTTCCACCTAGACCCAGGGCCTGTCAGGATTGCAGATGAGGGAACTCTACTATATTCTTGAATAGTTAAGAAGGATATTGAGAGAGAGAGAGAGAGAGAGAGAGAGAGAGAGAGAGAGAGAGAGAGAGAGAGAGAGAGAATGGGCCTTCCAGGGTCTCTTGCAAACAAACTCCCAAAGGATCCTCCAATTGGGGATCAAGTATGAGTTTTAAGCACAAACACAAGAGGCTATGGGGGATATTTCATATTCAAACTACCCCAAGACATCTTTGCCAGTTTTATTAGATGAAAGCTTGGGCAAGTCCTATATCTTTTCCACTCACTCCTAGGCCACAGACAAGATGTTAGTTAAATCCCAACACTGATTTCACATCTTCCCCCTTGCCTGAGTAAGAAGTGGGGCCTGACTAGCCTCTTTGGCTTGCCAGGAAGCCCTGCTCTACCTTCAAGCTTCAGCACCAGAGTCATGAGAATCTGACTTCCTGATCATGCAGGGTGTTCCCTGACTGTTGGTGAACCTGTGAGCTCCATGTGCTGTGACTCCCCCTGGGGTTCTGGCCCAATGCCAGGGATAAGAGGCATCTGGGCTTCCTTCCCTTGTTCTCAAGTGTCCTGTCCTTGGCATCAGGGGTCCTGATGGTCTGTGAAGGAGCATGGCCCAGTGGGTATGGGGGATCAGACTACCTGGGCTCAGATGCCTATCTGTTCCTCGTTACATGACTCCACAACAAGTAACAAATGGGCCTCCGTCTATCATTTCTAAATGGAATATAGACCCTTCCCTTGATTGTGGTGGGAGCTTTAAATGAGTTGGTAAGTAGGGCATGAAGCCAAGGGTATTGTAAGGACTTGCAGATGTCCATAATTTTTTTCTTGGGGCTCTGTGTGGATGTGAAGATAAGAGATGCACATTGAACTTCTGCACCCTGTGCCCTTGCCCCCAGAGTCAGGGAGAATGATCCCTGCTTAGGCAGCCACCATGGATGGAGAAGAATCCAGGCTAAACATAGGGAATAGCAAGTGTCCAACGGCTGTGTCCACATATCTCTCCTTGGCTTTTTAAAACATTTCTAATCCTCCTCTATCCTTCAAGGGAGCTATTACTGTCCATGATACAGATGAGGAAACCCAGGCTTGGGGAAGATATGTGGTTTGTCCAGGGCTGCATGCCGATTTAGCCAGCTGGGGAAGCAAGAACTCGCTGTGCCCAGGAAGCTCCTTTCAATACAGAATTTGACAGGAGCTCGGAGGTAGGAGGAGGACAGGGGACAGGCTCAGTTCCTGCCCCACAGCTTTCATTACCTCCCACTTATTGCTTCTTGCTGATTCTGAACAGCAGGCACCGGGTTGTAATACCACCATCACCTGTCTCTGTGACGAGGAGAAAATTGGACTAAAATGGCCTTGTGCTTTCATCCCACAGAGTGGAAGGGGGCGGTGCACATTACCATGGCAGGCAGAGAGGGAAAGAATGGCTTCTGAATCAAATCAGAGGATGCTAGCCTTCAGGGGCAGCTGCCCATACCAGGATGATGCCCGGGGAGTGGTAAAAACCAAGAGTGGGTCTGGGCCCAGGCCTGTAAGATGGAGGCTCGGAAACCTCAATGAATGGTATTTCCAGATACTGGAGGACACATTGATGTGGGGTCCAGAGCAGGAATCAGGCCCATCACCAAACAGATGGTGTTTAAGAGCATTGTAGAGAAGATAGAGAATGCTACCAAAAAGTTACTAATAAGACTGCCATGCTATGGGGACTATAGTCATTGAGAGGGAGGGAGGAGAAGCAAAGAGGCTCAGGGGCTGGTTCCTGCCACCCAGTGCTGCAGAGAGAAGTAAGGCTGGCAGGGAGTCATGAGGCCTCCACCTTATAATATGAGGCCTGCAAATGTCCAATCCCATACTCTAGAAGCCATGATGGGCCCACCATCACTAGCAGGCTAGGATTTCCAAGCTCTGCTGAAGTGTATTAGTTACTTTCTCGTTGCTGTGAATAAATACCTGACCAGGAACAACTTTTGGAGGAAGGGTTTATTTTAACTCAGTTTGGAGGAATGCCATCCATAATGGTGGGAAGGCGTGGTGATAGGAGTGGTGTGGTCCATGGTACCAACCAGAAAAACAGAGAAAGGGAAGGGCCCTGATACCAGTGCTCTCGGGATCGACACACAGGTCTTGGGTCTCAGAAGCAGAGAATGTAGAAAAGAACCGCTTGCTTCTGTTTTAGCCTCCACATGTAATGAGGAGCAGATAGGCATCTGAGCCCAGGTGGCTCCTCCACCAGGCAGGAGCCCATGAACTGTAGCAGCCTTCTTCCCAGTGGGCACTGGGATCCCACCCTGGGACTCAAGCATCACTGTGTAAATTCTAAGCTAGCCTGAACTGGGATTTGCTTGAAGGTGGCCTCCTGGCAACATGAAGAGCCCAGGGGAGTTTTAAATGTGGAAAAGCTTCAGAGAACATGCTGCTTCTACCCATGCTTAGCATCAGGGTTACAGTCTAACTAGGAAGCTCAGTGCCTGCGTGATGACAGCAGAGGTCAGTCTGACTGCAGTGAGTTGGTGGGCCTCAGCAGGGCTGACTACTGACCCTATCCTTCCTGCCCAGCCAGGCTAGTCAATGGAATGTTTTTGGTAACTTCTTAGACATTTAGTACCATTTGAAAAGCTGTCCAGGGATTTCAACCTGTATATTCCATGTTGCATTCCCTTGTTTTACAGATGGGCACACTGAGGTTTAAGACAGAAGAGTGGCTTACCAAAGGTGGCTTGTGGCACCCAGGACCCCAGGTTCCTGCATCCTAGCCTGGCTTCTCCCAGCTGGCCCATAGAACTCCATCTTTCTGCCTGATGATTGGATTCCAACAGCTCTGTTTTAGAGAATAATTTTATTGTCTTCATTATGCATTTCAATATTCTAAAGCACCTTCCATCTGCTTTGGAGGCAGGCAGAGGAAACATCATAAATGCATATATAAAAATCATTATGTTCCCTTTGTTCATTCAATCCTGGTGTCTGCTCCCTTGTGCAGGAAATGAACAAGGAGGAATCTGGGTCCTGGCCTTGACAAGGTCATAGGGTGAGAGGTTGGGGGCAGAAGGCCCTATGCTCATCTGAGTGGGGAAGAGGGTTGGCATGTCCTCCTATGCCCTGCACACATGGATGTTGGCTGCAGGCCAGAGGCAGGTGATCTCCATTTCCTGCCTCCCCCACTGAGTGCTGTAAGATACACTGCTGTGAAACAGCTGTGATCTTCAAGAAGCTTGCCAACTCCTCTGTGCCTCAGTTTCCTCACCAACAATGTGGTCGAAAAAGCTATAGCCTAAAAGACTTGCTGCAAATTTATCTGGTGTCAATTTATGCCAAACACTTAGCTTTTTCCCTGGCCTATGGTAAACTCTAGAGCAGTTAGCCGAGGCTCCACCCGGGAGGAGAACCATGACATGAGGGCTCTCATAGGCAGTCCTCCTTTCCTGAGGCTAGGGCTCTTGAGCTCTGGCTTGGCCTGCCCCAGAAAACAAAAGCCTTGGAACTCAGATCTTCACTCTGCCCTTGAGGACTTGGGGCAGGCTTGTATATTGCCTGAATCACACTTTTCATATCTGTAAGATGGGTCACATCACACTGTGTGAGTGTTAAAATGAGTAAGTGTGTAACAGACAGCCCATTGCCCATCACATTGGAAGCATGCAGGGACTGTCAGGTTCCTTCCACAAGAGCAGGGGGAGGGGGTGCTGGGGACAAGAATCCTCCTTTGAGTTAAGAGATAATTTGGAGGAGGCCACTGCACCTGCAGCAGCTGGGAAGGCCAACCTGAGAGAGAAGAAACTCACATCCTTCCTGGACCTGGGGGGAGTCCTGGGGCAGGAGACACCACAGGAGAGAACAGGGTAGACATGTGCAAAGACTCCCTGGGTAAGGGGGCGAGGGACTGTACGATGGGGAGTGTTAGGGGTTGAAGTTTGAAGCGTAACTGTAGTAATTAAATAAAACACACTGATTGCAAGGTATCCTGTGTTGAGGGAAGCCATGGGCAGCCCAGGGCAAGAAGTCACAGGAGTGTGAAAGGCAGACTGGACCTGTAATTAGCTGCATCCCAACTGCTTCCCTTGGCCACCCCATTCAGTGAGGCTGGCACCCTTCCTGCCTACATCTCCACCCACCATGTTCACGTTATCACTTCTGAAATACAGACCAAACCTCTGGACTGTCCAGGGGAAAACAGTACTTGTACACTCAAATTGCCAGCAGGCGTGGGGAGGTTCAGAGAGGCCAGCAGAGGTCCAGAGGCTTCTGGGAGCAGAGAATGCTGGCAGAGGAGAAAGCCAAGGTCGCTCTTCCACTTCCTATGGTAGATCAGAGCTGGAGCTTTCTCAGATGACTTCTCACTAAGGAGACAGGCCTCTTCTCAGGCACGAGGCTGACATGTTTTGTTTTCCCCAGATGGGGATAATCAGCCTGTTTGCGAGCAGGGCTGACAGTTCCAGCAGCAGGCGGGGGCTGGGGGTAGGAGGCCCCAGGCAGCAAACAGCGCCTAGCTCTCTAGGGAGCAGATGCTGCCTATGTGACAACCTCCAGCAGGTGGGGATTTCCGTTTTGCCACAGAGAGGCTGTGGAGCAATTTAGCTCAGTTACATGAACCCTGAGCGCCAGCCCAGGTCTTCTTTCCATTTAATTTATGGCTGAGTGTCAGAGCTGAAGAGGCTCCACCGGAAAACACTCATCAGCAGCCCGGGGCTCAGCTGGGCATTTCCAGACCCTGGGCAGAAGGGTCTGTCCCTCTCTCCCTCCTTTCTAAGAAGACATCCATTCCTCCACGGCCCTAAAATGCCCTTCCCCACCCTCCCCCAGCCCTCCTGTCAGTCCTGAGCATCCAGCCTCACAGCCCAGCCATTGACCCAGGCTGTGTGTACTGTTCTTCACTGACTCATGTTCTGGGGTGACCATTCATGGGGCTCCCAGGGAAGGTCCTGTTCTGAGGCCAGGCCCAGGGCCCTGACTTGCCACTGCTCAGCATGTCTAAGCACTGGGCTGGGAGGTTTTCATCTTGCCCAGTGCAGGGCTAAGGTGTGGGTATTTTGGGTATTTCAACCATCTACACCCCAAGGTTAGCAATTTGTCTCATCTATGGATCTCCAGGGGTCTCGGAAGACTTGATAAGCAAGCTGCACAGAGATCCTTTCTGTTTCCCTCACCCCTCCCCTAGCTTCAAGGAAGGAAGACCAGGTCTGAGATGACCTTTCTGTGGGGTTTTATCCTTTGCCAGATCCAACTTAGTCTCCCAAAGGTGCAGCCAGCTCAAGGTTCTCTAGTCATAGGACTGATCCTCCCATCTAAGCACCCCTTTTCTGGTTGCCAGCCATGATGCAGTGTGCAGCCAGTTTCTGTCTTTTGGCATTTGCTCATTTGCTCCCTGAACACTAGCTTCCAGCTGTAGCATTCTGGCTGCTCCTGAAGGTGGGATTTAATAGGGGCCTTTAATAGGGTCGGAGGTCTTTCTGGGGAAACATATTCAGGCTTGTGGACCCCTTTGACTGTGCATTCGTAGCCTCAGCTCCCCAAAGCCATCGGAGTCCATGGTGGCAGTCAGGGACCCCAGTTCTGACCTCAGCTCCTCACCAACAACCCACCCTTCTGGGTGTCAGTGAATCAGATCCTGCACCTCAGTTTCCTCATCTACTGAGTGGGTGTCTGCGAAACCCAAGTAGTATGTAATGAGGTTATGGTCCCTAAGAAAGGCCCCTCTGAGACCCCAGGCCATCTGGCCCTTGGCAGCCTTGTAGAACAGCTTTCCTCCTCCATGGTCTCCCTGGCAACGCAGAGCCACCTGCCAAGCCTGCTGCTGGGGCCTGGCGCCCAAGCAGATCTTTAGTACCACACAGCGATGGCTGATGGCAGGAGCCAGGGCGAGGCCCAGCCTCCCCAGCTGTCACAGGGAGAGAATCACACAAAGGTTGAGTTGGCAGAGGTGGGGTGCTGGGCCACGGGAGCCTGGGAAAGCAGCTATGAGGTCCTGGCTGCATCCCTCCCACCTCATCCTCCCCACACTGCCCTCACAGTGACCTTTTCTTTCTGGAATGCTCTCTGTGAGGTTTCATAACTCTGAGCCTCAATTTCCCTATCTGTTAAAGGAAGGGGCCAGGATCTCCAGCTCTCGAGACTGGTGACAGAAATGGAGCCTAGATGTCAGAGGTCTGTGGAGTGGACGGCCTTCAAGTGGCTAGTGGCCTTTGGACAGCTGCCCAAGTTGTCTCACAGGGCTCTGTAGAGGGCTACTGGGAAGCACTCTTTCCCTGGGCTGGTTTTCCACGCACAGCCTCTCCCAGGACCCACAGGCAGCTTCAGATCACAGCCAGTCCTGCATTAAGGCCACCATTCCATCACTGTCCTTGGAGAGGTAGAAGCTGGAGCTGCACCTGGGAAGGCAGATCCAGAGGAAGGCCATGTAGAGAGGACAATCCTGCGGCCTGCTCCTGCCTGTGGACAACTGGGCAGGTAGAGGATGGGGAAGGAGATGCCATCATACTCTAGCAGACTCCCAGACCCAGGGCAAAAGTCCAGGCATACCCCTGCTTTAGAGAATAATGGGTGCCCAGCCAGGCCTGTGGCACTAGTGGGGATGCCTGCTGCAGCGGGAGCTCCCTTGGGACTAGACAGCTGCACTGTTAAACAGCAATATCTTCAAGGGTGTCTCAGCCTCTACAGCTCCTTTGTGCAAAGGAGAAAGACATTCTCTCTTCAAAGGCCTGGCTTGTGGCTATGGATTTTAGTTGCTAATACCTCCACAGGGTGTAATTGAACCTGAATTGCTGTCCATCTAGCCTGCCTGTAAGAAATTGAAGGGCAGTGACTTCTTGACCAAATGCTGGAAATTCCAGGGGTGACTCCTGGCCCAGTTATATGGGGAGATTTTGTTGACCTTGAGCCTGAGACCCAGAAGTCAGAAGAAGGACTTTGATTCCTTTAACAAACACTGAGATCACTCGTCCTTGCCTAGGAAGTGAATGAACCAAGGGAGACAAGGTCCCTGTGGTCCCAAGGCTTCTGTGGCTGAGGGAAGAAACTAGAAAAATACCAGGGGTTATGGAGAGACCTAAACCTCAGCATGGGTGGTGAGTGGAGAACAGTGGTAGATCTGGCATTGGGAGACATGTCTGGAAAAACACCTGTAGCTCCAGGCTGCCACTTGAGTAATAAGAAGAGATAAACAGTGTGGAAGGTCAAGGGAAGAAATATGGTATGAGAACAGGTGGAGAGAATGAACTTGGCCTATGGAGGAACTGTGCAAAGAGCATGCAAGAGTTGCAGTTAGTGGCCGCAGAAACAGGAGGGGATACCCTCAGCCAGCTGGAGCTAAATATGGGACATTAGCCACAGCTGGAAGTCAGGACTTCATCGGTAATAAGAACTCCCTGGGGAAATTTACACACAAGAGATTTTTGAACAATGATTTCCATCCAGGATGACCCCCCACCCCTGGGCCATCTGACAATGTCCACAGAGGTAGTGGGAAAGGTTAGTGATGCTAAGTGTGTACTCCAAGTCCATAGTGCTAGCTTGAGAAATCCCACTCAACCTGCTGCTGTCCCTGGAATGAGCCCTTGTTCATTCTGATAACCTAGGCTTACAGACTTCTAGGTGCTTCTATATAGATGCTGAGTTCCAATCCTTGCGCCGCCACTCACACCAAATGTCAGTTGAGCAGTTTGAGGCAAAGGCCACTTGTACCCATGCTGAATATTGTCATTGCCACTAGCCATAGGGGGTCTTTACCATTCCACATGTGGCTAGTCCGAATGGAGGGGTGCTAGGAGTGCAAAATACAGGCTAGGTTCCAGACGTGGCACAAGAGAAAGAATGCAAAGTATCTCACTCATATTTTATAGTCATAGCATTTTGAAATAATATCTTGAATACAGTGGATTATATAAAATATACTATTAAATTCATTTTACTTGTTTCCTTATTAATGTAGCTACTAGAAAAATTTGAAATTGTGTATTTGGCTGTCATATTTCTCTTGGGCAATGGTCAGTTGGTAGTGACAATTTTAATTTACAGGTTTCTGTCTAAGCATGAGCCTGTTTTACATAGATGAGTGATTTTTGTAACAATCACATTAGGGATATATTGTTCTTCCTCTTGCCTTCTATATGAAGATGCTATGTTCCAGAGAGGCTAATTAACTCACCCAGGGCCAGCTACACAGGCAGCAAGTTGAAGCTGGCTCCAGGGTTTGGATGCTGACTCACTTTCCCTGGGGATGGAAGTCTGGCTATGGTGGCAGTGCTGAGGTGGAGGTGGGCAGGATTCCTGGGGGAGTGGGCACAGGGAAAGTGGAATACACAGAAGGAGGGGCTGCCATTCACTGAGATGGGGCACAGGCTGGGCAAAGGAGCTAAGGAGATGATGGTCCTGTTAAGAAGGTGGCTGGATTCGCAGAGGCATGGGGATGGAGGCAGGATACTGAGTGCAGCATGAACACCTAGGTGTTGAGAGAAGAGGGCTTCAGGCTGGAGCTCTGGAGCACAGCAGGAAGGAATGGGTAGGAAGCTGAGAGTACACCCCAGAGGTAAAGTCCAGAGAAGCAGGGGAGGGAGGAACAAAGCAGGGGTGTGGCCAAGTGGGAGCAAGACAGCAGAGAGCAGGCCTATGGCAGGACAAACTTGCATCCAGTTCATATGGAGTTCCCTGCACTTAGGTATCACTGGCCCTGAGAAGAGGGCAGGTACTGCAGCACATGTAGGCCCAGATAAACGGAAGGAGGGCCCACAGTGGCAGGTAAGCCAGGCAGCTCATTCACTTGGCAGCCAGGAGATCTCATACTGGACAGTAATACCGCTTCAGGGATCTTCCTGGAGTGGACTTCTTTGTCTAAGAGTAAAGACAGAAATCCTTTCCTTTTACCTCCCTTACCCATTAATCTCCTTACCAGTCCCCACCCCACACTTTCTAAGTTTATGGGACACTTCCCCTTGTTACAACAGCTCCACAAGTTCAGCCAGGCTCTGACCGAGTTTGGAGTTCAAGACATGAGAAGGGAGGTGGGTATAAACTCAAAGCAGAACTTCTGTGTCCTGCTCTGGTTTTAGAAGCTTCCAATTCCCCCATCCTTAAATGCCTCACTGGCTGATCTGCAAGCTCTCTCTCTCTCTCTCTATCTCTCTCTCTCTCTCTCTCTCTCCCCACATCTATATCTATCTATATCTGTATCTATATCTGTATCTATATCTGTATCTATATCAATCATCTATATCATCTATATCATCTATATCTATATCTATATCTATATCTATATCTATATCTATATCTATATCTATATCTATGTCTATGTCTATGTCTATGTCTATGTCTATATCTATATCTATATCTATCTGGGAAATGTGTCCTCAAGAGTGTGGTTTCTGGTTTTGTGAGGTGCTGGGCCACGACTGGCTCCTGGTTTAGCTCCACTTGGCTTCTTCAGCTCTTTGGGGCTGGATGTGACTTGCCCACACCTTGTCAGAGCTGCCACCTGAGCTCACCAAGCTCCTTGTGTCTCCGCTTGCTAATCTCCCCCAGCAGCAGCTTCTCTTCAGCTGCACGACCTGCAGAAGCAAGTGCTCTGTCGATGGAAAAGCCCTTTGGGGGCAAACACAGGAAATTAAAGACTCCGTGCACCACAGGAAAATCCATTCTTTTTCATGGATTTCTGCCATCCAATTGCTTTGGCTTCTGATGAGTGCTTAGGGGCTACTGGCCATTGCTCATGCCCGTGGAGGCTGCTCCATGGAGGTGTTAACAGGAAGGCCTGTGTCTGAGATTCTTCCATCTTCTCTCTATGCATTTGGGGCTGGGAAACTGGCTACTGGGCTGCCAGGGTGTCCTTGGCTTTCGGTTTTGTTGATGTCTAGGCAACATGCCGGAGGAGAGAGCACCAAAGCTTCAGATCCTGAGTGTGCTAAGGGCACAACTTTCTCCGATGGTGGGAGGTGAGGGGGAACCACCCATTCTATGTTCTAGGCCCAGCAGGTTACTCTTGCCACTCTGTCTACAAGATGGAATGGCACTTAAACTCCCTTCCAGAGATAAATTATTCAATAGCATCAGTGGTACAATGTGCATTTGCTAGAACTTTCTGCTTACTGGGTCCAGGTCCCCAATCAAAAGGCAGAAGCTTCCTCCCTCTCATCTGCTTGTCTGAACAGCCAGGCTTAGCAACAGGCGAGCAGTTTCCTGTCCTCAAGGTTGGAAGCCTCTCCCCCCAACAAGGGGCTTGGGCTGTGTGAGCCTCACTGGCCTCACCAAAGGCACTGCAACATCATGGCTGTAGAAGTGCACACTGCCACTTCAATGGAATGACCAGTTGTAGGGAAAGGAAGCAGGTGACTCGATGAGTCAAAGAAGGTGTCGGAATGCAGGGGTAGAGTTTAGGTGGAGGAAAGAGTTAGGTGGAAGGTACCAGTCACTTGAGTTCTTTTTTTGTATGCTTGTTTGTTTTTCGAGGTTGGGTCGCATTCTCGTCCAGGCTGACCTGGAATTTACTATGCAGCATCAGACTGGCCTTGAACTCACAGTGCTCCTTCTACCTCTGCCTTCCAAGTGCTGGGATTAATGGCATGACCTTCATGTTACCTGACTTCTGTTCACCTGTCTCAGGGAGGGCTGAGGTAGCCACCAGCCCTGGGACAAACCCCTTCAACTGAGGGTTCAAGGTGGTGATCAAAGCTCAAACATTGGTAGCATAAGCTACACAGGGAAAATGGGCCAACCTGGCCCCAGGGGAACGGTGACAGTAGAAGATGGGATACTACCAGTCTGCATCAGAATGGGGCTCAGCATCCAACTGCATGTGACCCAGGATTGCATTCATTCATCCACCTGTGCAGCTGTAACAAAATACCAGGGATCAGGTCGTTCATAATCAATGGAAATGTATTGGTCACAGTTCTGGACACCAGAAGTTCAAGACCAAAACTGGAGAACATTCAATGTCTGGGGAACGCTAGCTCCCTGCATCCATGATGACACTTTAGTGCTGCATTTTCATGTAGTAGAAAGCAGGACAAAAGGCCCCAAAGTCCCCCTCAGGAATGCTTCACTGTCATGACTTTAGCACTTCCTGAAGGCTCCACCTCTTCCTACCATCACATTACAATTCAGTTTCAGTAGATGAACTTTGGCCATCCACCCAAGCAACGGTCTTCCATTGGCCCCCATTCCCACTGACTCCTTCCCAGTGGCACCACCACCCACCACCACACATGCTGTGGACACTGTTCTCTCGAGACCGTCCCTGGGCTAGGCAGCATTTTTAGCTTGTCTCACTTTTCACACCCAATCCCAGCAGCCTGGGTGAATAGCCAACTTCTCACCCTTGGGTGCTCCCACTCAGGTTCAGAGAGTTTTCCCCATACCTCACTGCTGAAAACCTTCACAAGACACTGAGTTCCAGGGCTTGCGCCTGGACTGCTTTACAGGTGGGCTTGACTATACTTCAGGGAAGATGAGAACCAAGAGTCATCAAATATTTGCTCTAGATCAGGCCTTTGGCATGCTGCTCCCAACCTCTGGAATACGTCAGCAAAGGCATCTAATATTGTTGACTAAAACTATCTTGTAGGCATTCAATGAAGTGGTTAGTGGATGAAGAAACAGGCTTCTCATCCCTTCTTGACAAGCCCAAGGAGCGACAGTGCCAGCATGCAAACCTGGGCCAGGTTGATCTCTGGTGCCACAGGTGGAACTTTTCATTCCCACTGGCCTCTTATAAACTGTGCTCTCATCTTGATTGAACTATTTTTTTCCCTTTGGCTCTTGGTCTGGCACATTCGTCTGTAAGCTCCCCAGAGCATCAGGGACTGGGTCAGTGTCTTCACTTCCTTGCTGCCCTCCTTGCTCTTCCTTCAACTTCAACCTGGAGAGAAGCAGCAAAGAGCCTATGAAAGATGCTCTGTGTTGGTGTCGTTTCTCCGGCAACTGCTCTGGTGTTTTCAAAAGCACCTTCTGTCTGGGTAGGGCTGTTCAGAGCTCTCCTGTCTTGTAGATAAGCAAGATTGGGTCTGGACAGACAAAGCCATGTGGTCAGTCATAAGGGGAAGTAAGTGGTAGATAACTAAGTGTGCACGTGTGAGTTGGCACTGCGGGGCTGCAGCAACAGAACTCATGGACCAGCCTTGAGGCTCCTTCCCAGGGAGAAGAGTGGAGGCTAGCCAGGTAAGTTGCAATAGCCAGAGAAGATTGTGAGTGGCTGACAGGCAGGCAGTTTGCGAGGGAAGGAGGTAAAGGAGGGTGATGTCATGACACTTCTCTGCCACATTCTCTGTGGCAGTGGCTAAGTGTAATTGCTCCTTCTTATTTCCAGGAGGGCACAGGAAGTGTGGGAGGCACTGCAGGGGGGGGCAGGACCCGAGGTGAAGTCTTCTCTCATTCTGTACTTCCCCAGCCATCTATCCAATGCTGTGGCTTTAATGACTGTCTACCCTGGTGCTCTCACTCCTTGCTGAATGTGAGACTTATTGGGGGGGATATTTAAAAGAAATCAATGATGCCAGGCCCTGACCCAAATCCCCATTGATCAGAATCACTGGATTGGGCCCAGGTATTAGAATTCTAAAAGAGTCTTGTGCAGCTAGGGTACCTGACTTGTTCCTGATCACGTTCTTACTCTTCCAACTGTGTGATCTTTCTTCTGAGAGGGACACCTGCTCCATTGATGTCTCCTACGATGCTCTCTTAGGGTGCCTCAAACTCGACTGGCTCAAGTCGACTTCATAATCTCTTTCTCCTCCAGGCTCCTTTCTCAGTGAACATGCAGCCTGGCCATCTATGAATCCTGCCAACCTTGCTTTCTCTTCCATGCTCTTTATGTCTGGTCATCATTCTGAATATTCATTTCAGCAGTAGTAACAGGGGACCTGAAACAGCAGCAGCTGAATGAAACGGAGGCAGATTTCTTCCTCACATAAAAGCCTGAGTAGGCAATTCATGCTGATGCAGCAGTTCCATAATCACAGCAGGCCCAGTTCCTTCCCAGTCCTCTGGCTTTGCTTGCCTGAGGAAGCAGCTTTCTCTTCCTTGTCTGTGCTTAGATGAGGCTCTGGTTCCCACCATCACATCCCCAGTCCAGCTAGTAGGAGGGGAGCACAAGAGGGGTGACCCTGACCCTCCCTTCCAGTGCTTATATTGGGTGTTGTTCATATTCCATTGCTCCGAATTTAGCCTCACGTTCACAAGTGTGGGGTGATGCACGCAGCAGACACGAAGTCCTGTCAGCGTTGCCTTCTTGAACGGTCTCTGCTTCCTCCATTTCTCTCCCTCCTCCCCCATTTGGTTAGCTCTGACTCATCCTTCCATGGCTCATCTGTTGCCAGCAGCCGTCTAGAGGATGTCCTTGCATCCCCCAGCCTGGGTCCTTCTTTGCATCCTGTTTGATACTTTCAAAACGGAGATGAAGGCTAGGTGTGGTGGCGCACACCTTTAATCCCAGCACTTGAGGCAGAGGTAGGAGGATTGTTGTGAGTTTGAGGCCTGACACTACAAGTGACTTCCAGGTAAACCTGGACTAGAGCCTGTTGTGGTCACCTTTCTAGTTGCTGCGCAGAAAGAACCCAAGCAAAAGCGGCTTATGGAGGAATGGGTTTATTTGGCTTACGGACTCGAGGGGAGACTCCATTCTGGCAGGGAAAACGATGGCATGAGCAGAGGGCTGGATATCACCTCTGCCACAGCACTGCAAACAGTGACAGGAAGGCGTGCCAAACTCTGGCAAGGGGAGCTGGCTTATAACCCCATAAGCCCGCCCCCAACAACGCAACTCTAGCGAGGTTGTAAAACCCAAACTGCCATCAGCTGAGGATCGATCTATCAGAACACATTCATTTGTTTGTGGGGGACACCTGGATCAAACCATGACAGAGCCAGACCCCACCTCAAAGAAACCAAAAAGAAAACAGAAAACAAAATAACCCTCCCCCCAAAAAAACAATAGTCATTTTGGGTTGGAGACATGGCTCAGCAGTTAAAACACTTGCCTGCAAAACCTAACAACCAGAGTTTGATTCCCCAGAACCCACGTAAAGCCAGATCCACAAAGTGCTGCATGCATCTAGAGTTCATTTACAGCAACCTGGGGCCCTAGTGAGTCCATTCTCTGTCTAACCTTTATACTCCATTTTTGGCAGCCTTGACCTTGGCCAGACCTGTGGGTGTTTCAGTGAGGGTGTTTCTAGAGGTGCCTGGCATGTGGGTCTGCAAATAAGTGGGAAAGATCCACCTTGCATGTGTATGGCATCATCCAGTAGATTGAGGACCTGAATGGAACTGAAGAGAAGGAGGAAGCCAACTGGTAGTGCATAGTATAGGCTCTCTCTCTCTCTCTCTCTCTCTCTCTCTCTCTCTCTCTCTCTCTCTCTCTCTCTCCTCCCTTTCCCAGCTACTAGGAGGTGAGTGGCTTTACTGGTCATGCCCTCATACCATCATGACTCAACACAGCCCAGACACAACAGCACTAGCTGACCAAGAAAGAAACCCTTGAAAACATTAAAACTACTCTTTCCTCCCTAATCACTTTATAAGTCCTCATCCTGCCTCTGTTGCCTGGAGGTGGGTGGTGGAATCATGCTTTGTAAAAATGGCGAAGGTCTCTCCCTTTCCAAGTCCCACAGAGACAATCCCAGCAGAGTGTTCAAGGGGTGTTGGAAAAAAGGTGTTTTTAATGTCCCAGTGACAATAGAATTTAGAACCAGAGACTGAGACTGAGGGTGCTAAATAGCTTACATTGCCGAGGACAGCCTGGCAATGAAGAAGTGTCCTAACTCACACACATTTTCTGTTGTCCTTCCGAGAAATGAATGTGAGTGACATGGCCAAAGTATTAGGCAGATAAATATTGTTGCCAGGTTAGAATGAAAATCTCTTTGCCATCATCAGACAAGAACTCTCTTCTGCACATTTTCCCACCCGTCACCCCAAAGGGCCAGGAAAGTTGCTGAGGGACTGGAGGTCTTGCCTTGTGGGCCTCACTCACATCAATGGTCACATGGGCTGAATGAGGCATCTCTTTTGTGGCAAAAATGACACAGCAAAAGGGCTGAGGAAGGAATATGGCTCAGGCATTTGCATTGGGGATTTCCAAAAGCCAGCAGGTCTCAGGGGACAGGCCCTTTTTTAAGAGGAATCCTGTTTTCAGTGCTCTGTGAGATTTAGAAATGCCTGTTGAGGCATGTTTGTGGACTCTGTGGTTGGGATCAGGGCTCCGTTATGAATGAGGATTAGATGCCATTCTATGACCAGGCAGAGACGCTCCCTCTGAGGACATAGAGGCCAGCCTGAGACACAGCCAGGGTGAGGGGTGGCTGGATTACAATAGTGGCTGGTTTAAGTCAGTTTTAGAGGTCTTATGTCCAAAGTTTCTTACAAAATCCCACCATCTTTTCCTGGCTCATCCATTTATGGAGAGATTGTTTCACTCACCAGCCCCCTTGCTGCCACCTTTACTTCCCTGGAATTTAAGGCACAGTCACACCCAGGCCTGGGGACTTCAGAGTTTAGGAATCCAAAGCCCTCTTCAGATTGAGCTCTGCACTCAGAGGAGGGCAGCAGGGGCCTGGTGTCCTGCCAGAGCTGGCAGCTGGATGAGCAGCTGTAATGGGATTATGGCTGGCCACGCCCCCATCCTGATTAGGATGCTGGAGGGCTCTACTGACTGGCCAGGCAGCTCATTGTCCTCTCCTCCCAGCTCAGCCACTGCCTAGCAACCCTCACAGGGGAGCCCTTTCCCACCGCATCCTGGCCACTCACCCTGCCCCTTGGCTCTGAGCACACACAGCATCACTTGCCTTTTTATTGCTGTTAAATTTTTTCTAAGCTACTAAAAGAGAGCCAGCTGGTCTCACCAAATCCTCCCATGATCTGATTCTAAGACCCTCTTCTCAAAGTCCAAGCTTCCTCTCTGAGTCCGGTGTCCTATCAGCAATGCTTGGAGAGTTTCATTCTGGAACTCTCCAACTCCCACAGTTCATTCTGGGAAGCCAAGAATGCTAGAATTCTAGGATTTTAGGGCAGGGTCTCAGAATGATGGATGGTACTACAGTACTTGGTTATGGTATTAAGAAGGAGCCTGGCTGTGAATCAGGGTATCATGGGTTAACAAATACTGGGGACACACAGGCTACATTAAAAAACAATCTCTTTAACCTACAGTTTCTGAGTGTGCTTGTGTTCAGCTGTCCTAAGGGCTGGGGACAGAGCATCAAGCAAGGGACTCAGTCCTTAACTGACATGCATTTGCTAAGGGCAGCTATGCCACTCATACAGAGACACAGTGCAGAGTGTGTCACACAGTGCGACATCAAAAGAGCAAGCACAGCATGGTGGCCTATGCCTATAACCCCAGCACGAGGATCACAAGTTCTAGGCCAGTCAGGGCTATGTAGGAAGACCCTGCCTCGAAAAAACTAAAACAAATTGAAGAGAGAGAGAGAGAGAGAGAGAGAGAGAGAGAGAGAGAGAGAGAGAGAGAGAGAGAGAGAGAGAGAGAAGCAATGAATCACTGACTTCCTTTACCTTGCATTTACCTTGAGCAAGGTGCCAGACTGAGTCATTTACATATATTAACTTATTTAAATTTCACAATCACTTTAAGTAGTCAATGCTCTCACTTAACTGCACTTTCTAGGCAAGGAAATAGCACAGAAAGTTAAATAACTTGTCCAAATGGCAGAGCCAAGATTTGAACCCAGGAGCCTGGCTCTGAAATCTCTACCTCACCAGTATTTTCCTGCTTTGAGGGAGGAGTGGAAGAGGGATGGGTTACAGGGTCAAAGAGACTGAAGAAGTTGAGGGGTGAAGCATGAGGACATCCAGGGAAGGAGTGCTAGGACTATGTGTCCCTAAGAGACTAGGCTGGTGGATTCTTCTAGGGACTCGGTCTGTGGAGGTAGTACCTGTGGTCTGGGGCTAGAGGGAGACTTTCTCTCAGAACTGGTGGCAAATGCAGACTGAGAGGTGTGTCCTGGTAGTGGTCACACAAAGACACCTCTTCTCTTCCATTCCATGTCACATTCCTCCGTGTCCTCTATTCCTCCAGCACCGAAGACGGGTCTCCTTTATTCTATAGAAGTGTCCTCAGAATGCAACGCAAGAACCAAAAGAAACAAATGCTGGGTGACAGAGCTAAACAGGCTGCCTGCTTTTAAGCAATTAGGAATAGCTCTGCCTGTGGGGCCCATTCAGTGTGAAGCAGATTGAGGACCAAGTTCCCCCTCTGGCATACCTGCTCTGACACACAGAAGCGAGAGTCTCCAGGACTTTGGGGTTGAGCTTCGAAGAGGGTATCTTTGGATAGGTGACTTCATCTTTGAGACTTGGTTTCTTCATTGGCACACCTGGGACGAGTACAGTATGGCAAGCTACTAAGATAACAGCATGGAGCCTGACATACTATGAGTGCTGGGCTAGTAGTTCTGCCTACAGTTGTTTTAGCCTTACAATCTGTGGCTTTGGACAAGTTGCTAACAGTTTTTCTCCCCTATTCTGGGCTTTGGATTCCTCACTAAGGTACAGTGGAGATAAGGGTTGGTGATGCAGTCAATAATAAAAAAAAGTGAATGCCAAACACGGGAGATGGAGCCAGCCAAACTCAGGCTCTGCCTTCAGGGAGTTTCTGTATTGGGCTACCCTGGCCTTAGCCCAGCCTTCAGGCTTCAGGTTCTGGAAGATAGCCACTGTGGTAGGATGAACTCTAATCTCCACATTTCCCCTTTCCTAGAGTGTGGGCAGGACCCACCCACAAGGGCTCATTTGCTTTTCCTTGACTGGATTAGTTATGTGGCAAAGGCAAAGGGATTTTGTGGATGGTGTTGAGTCAAGAAGCTCCTTCCAGATGAGCACTTTGAAAGGGAGTCACACACACACATCAAGGACAGAGAAGAAGGATCCTAAGGATGCCATGTGAGGACGGCTGCTCAGTAGCACATGGTAGGTGACCTGAAGGAGTCAAGCCTCAGTCCTACAACCACAGACAACTGAAGTCTGTCAACACCCTGGAGAGGACCCCAGGCCTCATATGAATCCTGAGTAACACTTTACTGCTTTAAAACACCCTGCTCAGAAGATTCCACCTAGAATTAGGGACCATGGAAACTGTCACATAAACACACCAGGTTTGTTGTAAACTATGAAGTTTTCAGTAACTTGTTGCATAGCACCAGAAAGCTAATAGCATACAGACTGGGTTTGGAACATTTGCTCTCTCCTGTCCATCCAAGCCACCTCACCAATTCCTCCTCTTTCTGGTTGAGGGCCCAGGCACCCTGTGAATTTCTTACAGGCGCTTCTCCCATCTACCTCAGCTGACAACCTGCTCCCAAAGTTGGTCATCAAAGCAAGGTCTATCTGCCCTACTTAATATAATCATCAGCATCGATGTACAATGCCGAGTCAGGGCTCAGCCTGTCACAGGCCCTGCATTATCTCGAGCTGCTTTTCTGGGGGACAACTGTATTCATGCCTCGTGCAGGCTGCCTCCTCCCACACGAATGATCTGTAATTTCCACAACTCCGTGCCTGCCGAGGCCCTGCACTGAAGCCAGGACTGGTGTGGGGCTGTCATTTTCAAAGCTATTAAGACAAGCTTCAGAAATAGCAAGTGAGAATTGGCTTTGACCATGGCACCTGTAAGGAGAAGCAGACAGAAATGGAGCAGGAGTCTACTCTGACAGGAGTTAGAGCCTCTGGTAGAGGGTATGGAGTATGCAAAATGGGCTTTAATCACAATGGTGTCCATCTCTAACATAGCCTGGAAGGGTCTTTCTGCAGCTGAGCAATCCTATGCACAAACTCCAGGGTATGCAGGAGATGGAGGAGAGGAATTAACAAAGAAACTCCTGTGGAGAGAGAGGAGACAGTGTGAGAGTGGAAATATTTCATTCTCCTTCAACCATGGGTCCCTCAGCATATTAGGCTCCCATGAGTCAACAGCTAAGTCCCCAGGGAAGGCTTGGCAGAAAGTGAATGGGAAATGTTACTCAGTCTTTGACAAGAATTGCTTGAGAGCAATGAAGTTATGCTCTGCAGACAGGCCCTTCTGCCTGCCTGAGGGTCTGCAGAAGAGAAACCATCTCTATCCTGGTGGGGAGATGTGTGTGGAGAACACACATTTGTGCAAGGCATCCATTTGAGTCTGCAGGTCTGATTGCCGATCTTCTGGTGGTGGCACCTCTGAGGGGGCATATTGCATGGGGAGGTGCACTTGTGTGTGCAGAGTGCGTTTGGATAGTATTAAGTATGTGTATTTAGACATGTGCTTATCTAGCCAGGAGGGCACACTTAGATATTTATGTATACAATATAGGACTTCAGAGCATTTGACTCTGCACATTGGTCTCTTGCTTTTACTTTAGGATTTAAGGAATTCCTTCTCTCATCTGCCCCACTCCCACACCTTCCAACTCCTTAGAAGCATGTGTTCTCTTCTTTTTAAAAATTATTTTTATTACAGCAGGGCATGGTGGCGAACTCCTTTAATCCCAGCACTCGGGAGGCAGAGGTAGGAGGATCGCTGTGAGTTCAAGACCAGCCTGAGACTACATAGTGAATTCCAGGTCAGCCTGGGCTAAAGCAAGACCCTACCTCAAAAAA